>JBCAUA010655575.1:0-15715 GCA_038406235.1 Peronia verruculata
TGCATATTATGCTTTTGTAATTATGAGTTCACTTGGTTGTCCTCTATTTATGTCAGGCATTGCAGTGAAATAGTATGAATGACACAATTTAATTTGCAAAATGCCTTGAATTCTGACCATACACACCAAAGTAATTTTTTTAACAATTTTTACATGTTTATCAAATCCATATTGTTAAATGACTGTTTGTAGGTGTGAATATGGGTAAAAGTTTAAAAAAAACATTTATCATTTGTGCGGAAATAAGCAAATGTGTCTAAATTACTAATTTGTTAAAAACTAAAAACATTAAATACATTGGTTTTAAATGAGGTCAGAGACCACCCATAACAGGGGCAATGATTGTATTAAGATGGCACATCAGATCTGGCAAAAATACATTTCCTAAAATTCTGAGTGTATCAAAGTGAAAATATAGACAACAAAGACTCCTGAAAGATAGTGTTGATTTTTGTTGTAGTTTACAATTAGACATGTTCTGTAAAGGTAAACAAGATCTAGTTTAAATGTAAATACATTTTTAATTGCTCTAAATGTTGTAAAACCCCTTACATTTAAAGAAAGAAACCTTTTCATTTTTAAATTGATTTCACACTTGTGCCTTTTCTCTTTTATAATGATCGAATTATGGCGGAAACAAGAACTGCGCCCCCTTATTGATACTTGGATGTTGGTAGGATACCAGGGGTAATTTCTCCTGAAGAAAAACCTTTCACAATTGCTCATACTCTTTTTTCTTTACCTCAAGGGCTACCAACTGAGGAAATATAGATGCTGAAAATCCCAACTTAAGGTTTTTGTTTCAATTGTTTTGACATATCAATATTTTGCAATTTAAAAAAAAAACTGATTTTGAACTAATAAATATTTCACTTGATTATGATTTTGTAAAACGGTTGACACCATGAGAAAGAGCTTCCTAGCTTTCAAATCAGCTATAGTAAGTATACTTTCATTTTCAAATAAACAGAATTACAAAGAAATTTTAAAAACCACCCCCTATTTGCTAAGTTTGACTAACCTCCTCCTTGATAAAAAGCAATAACTATATGAAGATGACACTTTCTAAATGGCTAACTTCCTTATGAGGTAGACTAACTAGAAAAAGTAGTGGTATAAAATCCCAGGGGGGGGGGGAGGGGAGGGGGTTATAGTGGGCCAATGGTCAGTGCCCACATCTTTTTTTTTTCTTTACTTCGGAGTTTGGGTGGGGGGGGGGGCGGTCACACTCTAAAAACGGAAGCATACACAGACAGGGAATGGATCTATTCCCACGGAGTCCATATTTTGCTGCTGGTGTGTCTCTTGTACATGGTCGAGATAAACATTGACAAGCGTGAGACGTTACCCACAATAGTAGGCCTGTTTGTACGACACTGAGATTTGGGAACAATCAAATATGTGTTATATTGATTATTTCAGCACACAATAACACAGATTCCATCTTCTCTGCCCTCAACCTCTCCATGGCAATATGAGGACCGCCGGGCTTCCAGCCGCTCGCCACTTCGCTTCACAATGCTTCAATGGTCGGACGCGTTTCTTCAACAGAAAGTTAATAAAACTTTGTAATACTATTTCACTTTAATTTTTCTTGTGATAAAGTTTGGCAAGTAGCTGCATGCATTATTGTGTACTAGTTTCTCATCTAATATCATAATTTACAAGCAATGTTGATTCACAGAACATCTGGGATAGTTTTGTATTCGGGCTCTCGAGGCATCTTATGATAATCTAGCCTTCGGGGCATTTACATTATTTGGTGCAAACTAATAATAACCTTCAGGAAATTTAAATATTTGTTTGCAAATGATATCAGCTTTCTGGCCATGCAAATATTTGATACAAATTGATATCGGCCCTCTGGGCATTATATATTTGGTGCAAATTGATATCAGCCTTTCTGGCATTTAGATGTTTGGTGCAAATCAACGACAGACCTCAGGGCATTTAAACATTGGGTGGGAATCAATAACAGCCGATGGGGTATTTAAATATTTGAAGCAAATTAATATCAGCTCTCGAGGCATTTAAATTTTCGACACAAATCAATGACAGGCCTCGGGATAAAGGTTTGTGGCATTAGATCTAAAGTGGATACAGTTATTCAACTGTTCGTATAAACGTCCTGAGATAACCACATTATCAGTTATTGAACCCGTTCTCTTGAGCCTCCTAGGCACAGGCTTTGTTTGAATTTATTGAACAGACAAAATGTCGAGAACGTATGAGGTCGGTGACAATGAAGCATTATCGGTGCATGCTCCCTCTGACCAGGATATCCCTTCACTGTTAAATACCGGTGACACTGAAGTGACGAGAGCGCTTCATGAAATAAAATAGCAATGAGGGAGATGACTGATTGCCTTAGATCTTTAAAGGGAAAGAAGCAAAGTATTAGACTTCTTCTTTTTCTTTTCATCGTCATCCAAGAGTCTTCCAGCCAAACTTGCTCACCATCTCCACGGAATAGGCCTATCCCGACTCATAAGTGAAAAAGAAAGATTACCGAACTTATAAGGGTAACAGCGAGACAAGAACAAATCGTGAGACCGCTCCCCTTCCTCCGATTATTATCTCCTCGGGGAAAGGGTCGACGGAGTCAGTCGCATTGTTGACTTGAGTGGTAAGTAATAAAACTGACAGGACCCGGTACTTGATATTCCAAGCGACCGAGGACGAATTTGAGGAAGACAATGAGACCACTAGTCCAGTTACCGAAGATCTGATTACACTGCTTGTTTGTTTGTTTGTTTGTGTTGGGGTTTAACGGGACATCAGCACGATAACGGCTATATTGTGCCTAACACGGTGAGAACATCTAACACGGTGATAATAGACAACATGTTTATCATTAAAAAGATATCAAATCATGTATAATAGATTGGTGTATACAGTTTTGGGGCGACCCGAGAGGGTCGTCGGATTTCTGTCAGATGTTACTTTTTATACAATCTTACAGTTTATTATACAGGTCAACCTTGCGTAAAAAGCTCAGGATGGCCTGTGGATTTGTTTTTGTAAATAAATCCTTCAGGGAGCTACTCGAGATCTGATTACATTCGTGAACCAAGTTTTCACAAAGAATGCCAGATACGACATTTGCTAAAAGATATGATCAGCCTGTACATGCGTCCGGATAATTGCTCTGACCTCGGCACTCCCCTCACTGACCCAGATATGGGTAATACTCAAACGCCACGTTAAAAAACGGATACGAAGTTGACATCCATTCAAAGACTCGTGGGAAAACGCGCGGTGGCAGTAGTACAATGTGCAGGTGTACTTGCCAAATCAGACCAGTGGCGAACAAAACAGTTAATTGACGCTATAGCCCTACTGGGCCATGCCCATCAATGCCTCACTGTTTACAGAAAAGAACATCAAAGATCTGCTATCCCTTGGGATATGAGAGGCATTTGTGACCCTCGGGGGAAACAAAATCATCAGAAAATGATTTTCAAAAAACTCTTAAAGACGCCCAAGAGAACGAGCGCTTACTGCAACCCTAATAGCAGACCGACAACGCAGGCTACAAACGCAAGACTGCTTTAGAAAAAAAAAAAGAAAATCATTTACTAGATGCACGAGACTATCAACGGAACCCACAGTGATGGTAGAACCAAGAACGACCTATAAAAAAAATATATATAAAAACAACAACACAGACACACACACACAACAGTCTCGATACAAGGGAAGAAAATAATCTCCTCAATAAAACTAAGTCCAAAAGCCTCGTGCGAAGAACGGGGCCTGAACACACTTAGTCACAAGGAAAACGAATTCATTGTAAGGCAACTAGTCGACTGTAAATCAGAATGGTTAAAAACATAACATCAGACTCAGAAATACTCAAGTTAATAAAGTGCGCATATATTGAATTTGACAGTGCTGTGGTGCCATCGCATTCTGGAAAGGACTGTCTTTACAATAGACAAATAAAGAAATCGAGAAGTTACATACCCAAAAGGGGATTGTCAAATTAAATTTATGAAAATGACAAATTCATTTCAGACACATTTATAAGAAAAAAGCAAGATGATTCTATCTGGCAGATTTGAAATCTTAAATGTTTTTAAATAAAAATGTGCATTATGAAAAGTTTAAAATGGAAACGTGGCTGTCCTTGCACTGATTACTATTGTGGATTTGGTCTCAGCCTACTACTCTGTTCCCATTGCAGAATTGCACAGAAAATTCCTAAAGTTTATATGGAAAGGTCAAAGATATTCATTTATGTGTAACTCAAATTGGTTGAGCCAAGTGTCTGGAAATTTAACGAAGATTATGAAACCACTAGATGCTTACCTTCATGGGTTAAGCCATAATATCACAGGATATATTGATGATTCTTTATTGCTCGGCAACACAAATAAGGACTGTATCTCCAATGTCTCTGACACGGTTCACCTTATGGATTCAGTGGGGTTTACAATCCATCCCAAAAAGTCGATTTTAAGACCAACACACAGGATCAGATATTTGGGATTCTTTATTGACTCCTTTTCTTTGAATGTATCGTTGCCCCAAGAAAGAAAAACTAAAGTAAATGAACTCTGTGATAGGACACTGACAACAAAGCAGCATACAATAGGAGAAATAGCAACCCTTTTAGAAACTTTGGTTTCCACCTTCCCAACAATGGAATAAGGTCCACTGTACTACAGACACTCACAGAAATATAAGAAACATGCTTTAATATTGAACAATGGAAAGAGCGATCAAAATATGGCTCTGAGCACATCTTCATCTAAGGAAATCAAATGGTGGTGCGCTCAAATTGACAATGTATCCTCCCCCATATCCCATGGTGAACCGCATCTAATTATAACAAGTGATGCAAGCCTTAAAGGTTGGGATGCCTTCTGCAATGGAATCAGAACAGGCGGAATATGGGCAGCTCAAGAGTTGAAGGTCCACCATTATAATGAATTAGAAATGTTTGGTGCTTGCTTTGAATTGAATCTTTTACATTCTTCTGCTGGTATGTCTCACTTATACGACACTAAGACTTAACAGTCAGATATGGGGTATACTTATTATTTTAGCACACAATAACACGGATTGTGGGAGAAGTTTCGATAGAAGAAGATAAAATCTGCAAGCGAAGACCAGGTTGGACAGAATATCTACGAAGTGAGAGCACATGAAATTGAAGATGTAAATGGCCTTGATAAGTAAATGCCACAATGTGGATGTACATTTTCCCGTGCTGTGCTCGTCAGTGCTGAAATATAAAATCGTGAGGGACATGATGAACATACATCAGAAAAGTCACTCAACCTACCTTTATCTCTTGCAACCAATCTAAGCCATCCAATAAGTACACGGACTGATAGTGTCAGTGAGTCCCCAGGGCGATAACCACAACTCGTATCGTTGTGGTCCCTCAGAAAATACGGCACACTTTGAGCCTCATGAAGCAGATCCCCTGTAAACCGTTTAGGCAAGAGCCCAACATTGTCAGACATTGCAAGTATCTTGTTTCTTCTGCAGATCGCGAGCTCTGTGCTATCTTGTTCTCATTCCAGTTTGCACAAAATGATTGCTTCGCGTTGTAGAAGTGGAGTAAATCTGCGCCTGAATATCACCTTCATTGCGATTACTTCTCCTATTTATATGTTTAACAGGATCATTTTGTTCCATGTCCACTTAACACTGATAACAAATTTTAACGTTTATTCTGCCTCTTGGAATACATTGATATCAAATTTGAAACACACCAGATTATATTCGGAGTTCCCATTTCTATTTAGCCACATAAAACATAGAAAAAAGTCGTTAGAAATAACAAAAACAAACACAGACTCATTTTAGTCAACAATTTCAAGACTTTTCACGGTGATGAAAAACTAATAAAAGAGCATATAGATTATTCATCAAAACAATATAAGTACTTACAAATCGGCACCATCCTTCAAATAAATCAGAAGTGTTTTAGGCTCTTGCATTTTGAGTGTGTGAAGTGTCCGTTTCCTATTGGAGAAACTAACAGTAGTACCCCAGTATAATTCTGTTAAATTTGCCTCAATTTCTGCTTTCCATCATATTCCTATTAATTATCTAGGTGAAATCTCCCATCATGTACAACATTGACCTCTCCAAGACTGGCAAGAGAAAGTTAAGATGTAAGTGAAAAAAAAAAAAAGACATTCAAGCTCTCAGCCGACGATTTCCACAATGTCAGACTTTGTGCAAAGTCAGGATGCTGGACATTCCAATAAACGGAATGCTTCCCAGGCTGCACGTTCAGTTAGATAAAAAAAAAATCATCAGCAAGCAGTTCGCGAATTTTAGGGCCCACCAAAGTACTTTCTTTTAGTCTTGCTTCACTTTTGTCGATTCCGAATTTCTCCCAGGAATCGAACGCCATCTTCATTTGCTTGTTTGTTTGTTTGTTTTTGTTTGTGTTTTATTTATTGTATCATCCTTATATTCAGTTTATCAGTTGGAAGTATTGGTGGACAAATTGTGTACTCAGTATGAAGTTTTTAAAAATTGTGGCATAAAATGGTCAAGAAGTAGCAAAATTGACGCCATAGGAGAAAACGGTTTCAGATTTAAAAGTAGCGTATCAGAAAACATAAATTAAGTATATTGGTTAGCTGTTGGCAAAACCTTTGTTGACCAGTGCAATTTTACATATATTTAATGCTATATGGGTCCAACTCAAAACCATCCCGTCAGACTGTAGCTTCTGCCAATTGTATCGCGACATTTTCGTCCACCGAGCGAAGTTCAGAATGGTGGATTGTAAAGCAGAGAAAACTATTGTGATCAAAGCCTGATTTCTACGACTTTGTTAGTTCAACGTTCCACATTTGGGGGGGGGGGGGGGGAGGAGGTAACAATTTGGACTCTAGTAATTATTTTCAAGTATTGCAGTAGCATTGTCAAAGCCTGATTTCAGTATGGTAAATGGATCTAGAAGATTAAAACCGCAATAAATTATTTCATAGATTGCAGGAGTTACGACAAAATATTATAATAGGAATACAGAACATCTAAACACTAAAGATTTCTTCCACAGTGTTGGGGATAGGATGGACTTTTGAACTACAAAGAACAACAAGAACTACAAAGTATGAGAATTTAAAAAAATTCTATGAATGATAATCTGTCAAAGAATGGCAGATCTAGATCTGTCAAAGATGTACTGTTTCATGGTAAGAATACAGAAGTAGTTTTCGCTAGAGTTTTGCTTTTTGGATATTTTTTTCATGTAAGCGATACGTTTGTGTTATAGCAAAAACAAACAAACAAAATTCAAATACCGGTCTTACAAGTGATCTAGATTTTAGGTTTCGAGTTGTAAGCAGTAACGTTACAGTAAAGAAATCAAATCTTTGATTTTGAAATTATTTTCTCTTACAGTCCTAAAACCATTGAGAATGATGAATGATGCCCAGACTAATGTAATTAGTAAATGTGGAGAGAGACTGGACCTGTAGATGTGTTACCTTCTATGTAAGTTTCCCCACAGACCTGTTTACATGATAATAATAAAAACAATTTCAAACATATCAAAGTCAGTTCGCTTAATCTTTCAATTTTGAATTTATTATCCTCATTATAAGTAGGAGTTAGTGCAAAGGTTGCAGAGATATCACAAATAATATTATCATTTTTATTTAGTGTCATACCTTAGCTACCAGCTCGAGGCTTACAATAGGCCTAAATTTAAATGACTGAGCCTGAACAACTCAATTTTTGAAATGTATTTATAATTTCACTCAAACAAATACTTTGTGTTTCTCCTGAACAATTTTTAACATATGAAAGCGGTCAAAGCGGTAGCGTTTACTATCCTTCCACCATAGCAATTCTTTCGATTGATGAAACAAGAAACGCGTGGTCTTTCGTAGGTGGAAACGTCATGCCCTGAAGCAGATGGTACGGGTGAAATTTCCAATAATTCTAAGTATGGCGTGTTAACACCACAGACAGTCATGTCATGATGTTATGTCTATAGGTGCTGTTAGTTTTCCCTAAATCATTAATAATAATGGTGGTGTAGGGCAAGAGAACAATTTTTAAAAGCATCTAAAATCGTGCATTGTCTCATGTACAGTATCACGATTTAGCACGTTCCTCGAAATGTCCACTTGATGACATGCCGTTACGCTTTAAGTATGGTTACCAGTCTCCTCTGAAGATATCATATATGCATACGTTTTTGTTATTTGTTTGTTTTTTAAGAACAATTACATCATCCCAAGATGAAGTTCCGAAGAGTGATTCTAGTCCCAGTGATACTATGTCGAAGGATAAAGATAACTTTAAGTTTTCTCTTTCTCTTTTTTATTAAGTTGATTGGATTATTCAGTTTATTCAGCTGTAACGAATCATGCATGTTGGGTACACGAGAGTGTGTGTTGTGAGCGATGTTTAGAGGACTGTTATTACATATACTAGACGCGTGCACGTGTGTGTTTGGTGTGTTTTGAGCGTACATATGCTGGCCCTTGGAAATATTGGGCCATCGACCGTGTCTGCGATACTCTCTAAGCATTTTGTGCGAGATGATTTTTAGTCAGACTTTGTTTATGTGTGAAGTGCGTCACGGGTGCGCACTATGTCAGGGTTTTATGTGTCGATGGTGCTAGTGAGCACCCGCAGGTTCGAGAGGTTTCCAGACGGTCTAGCATCTATATGAGACGCGACACGATGAAACCAGGCGCTTGTCAAACTGAGCCGACCTGAGAAATCACGTGTTTTTCAATAGTGAACACATTTTTAAGGATTTTTTTTTTTTTTTACCAAACCTTTCTGTATCAATCTAAAAATACAGTTCAGCGTTCAATGTACTGAAATAGATCGAATAAAAGCCCTAAAATTGCAAGTTGGTGGCGTGGCCTAACAAGGATTAATAAGAATTTACAAAAGTGATCGGCCATTTTCTCGATAAATTCAGCTGCAGCAAAAGGTCACCCCCATCGTCTTTATTTGCCAATATCTCAAGTTGCACTTAAGATAGATTAATTATTTTTTCACACACAGAACGGGAAATGAATAATCTTCACAGTGATACCAATATCTCTATATGCTCAAAATTTGACAAGAGCCTGATTTCATCATGTCGCATATCATATATTTTAAAGAGAGGCTGGTTATAGCTGGATATTTTTGTTTCTGTGTAACCATATTTTGGGAATTCTTTATTCACCACCACTTCGCACCTCTCCCCCCTTTAAAAAAAAAAATACCAAGAACCTGAAGCCTGTTATGTTACTTCTGACATGAATTATAATGAGTCTCATCAATGTTATAGTTAAGTTCTTTGCCATAATTATTGAAGGATTAGAGACTATGTCAGCACGGCATAGTTTTAAGTTTACTACTGTTTGTGCATCCTTTTCCATCTAAGATGTATGATTATAATAAACTTCCTAATGTAAACTAAGGATTTGTGTAGAAATTTTCAAGTTATGTCATTACTGCCTGGACAGCTGTGCTCTGCTCATTTTTGAATATATTTTAGATTGATAAGTTTTCCATTTGCACTCTGATATTACACAGACACATGACTCTTTAATTCCTTGCTCAGTTGGAAAAGACTAGACATTCAGATTCCTAACGAGATGTTATAGGACTGAGTTGCTGTTGGGTTATAGACATTGCAGTCTGATTTAATCTGTGTCATTGTACCAAAGTAAGCATTAGCTTGTTTGCAACAAGATTTTGGCAAACTTTTCTGTCCTTAGTTAATGTGCACATAAGCAGTTTCATTATGTATGATATATATCAGCTTGTGATCCTTGACAAAATGTATAACTTGAAACATGTAACAGTTGTCTTAAAGGGATAGTGTTCAACAATCATTGTGTGGCATGTCAGAATTTCTCATCAATGAAACTCTTTAATTGATAAGACTATTGTCCAGAAGGATGAATGAAGTAGTTGAGTAGTGTAATATTCTAAAACCCAATACATTTGCATAATATTTCATCACCTTTACTAAATGTTAGATGTTTAATATCATTGTTTATCTATGTTGACTACATGACAAAAACCAGTCCAGGTTTATAATTATATTTGTATTTATACACACCTATAATTTGTTATGTTTATAAAACTGAATAAAACCACAAGTGATAATCATTATTTTTTTCGTATTTGGTAATGTTATTAAATATATTTTTTGTTTGTTTTGTTCATTATTAATGCTGACAGTCTTAAACTTAAACTCATAGGGCAGTGTGAATTTGAGACAACACAGTCAGTTCCAAAACTGTCAATGCTTAATATGTAATCTTAGATTTTTTTGCTTCACAAAATAGACATCAGAGTCATTAGACAGTAACTTTGATAAACACACGTTATACAATGAATGAATAAACAAAATTTTTTAAATAACAAATACTAAACGATTGTAATAACCTGAGTGAGTATCACATGACATTAACGGTTTTTGTCTCACATGGAAAAACATGTTTACATGTTTACACTGTCCACTACTCTGATGTCATTTTAAAAAAACATGACGTAAAACACATGAACCTAAAACTGTCTCAAATCATTTAATGAACATGGGGGTGTAAGTTATGCCTCCTTTTATTCAATTGTCCTCTTTAACTACTCAAGAACGAAATAACACCAAAACCTCTTTTTTTAAACAGAGTTATGATAACCATAGAGATCAAAAATCAATATCAGTTTTACCACAGATAGTAAATATCAACTGATCTGATGACTTGTTATATTCTTCTTGTTAATCTTAATGAGGCATTTGTATGGCAAATATAAACAAAATGTAAGATCTTCTTCTGATACAAGAGGAGAATTTATAAAAAGTTATCCAATTTGTCTTACCATAGCTCCAAATAATTCCCATTTTCACAATTAACAAGTCAGTTATAGCAATAATTGTAACACAAAATATTAATATTGAAAGTTTTCTTTCAACTTGAAACTAAAAAGTAAAAAAAAAAAAAAAAGGCATCAAAGGTAATACATTCTATCATGCCTATATTAGTTGGAAATCACAATCAAATTGTTCATCTAACTTTGCGACATAAAAGTAAGTGCCTGACATCACTTTTAAGACAAGAAAACAGACATTTTGAGATGAAAATCATGTAGATTCAGATAACAGACCTGTACCTCAGAACAACAAAAGTATCATAATTTCTGTTCCAATTCATCGTGTATATTATGCATTTAGAAAGCAATTTGTCAGTACTCGACTTGTTTTGAACTATATATACCCGAGTTTCAGATTTGAGAGAACTTTATCACATGCTTTACAAGATTAGCATGTGGAATAAGATTAGATGATGCCCCTTCAAGATGAGGATCTCTCAATTCTGTCAGTGTAAATTATAAATTGGAAATCAGCAGGATCTAACCACACGTACTAGCTGTCAATTTGTGATGACTTCTTGTTACATGACTTCTGTCACACATTTTCCCACAAATACTACAGCAAATTTTAGAGGCTGCATGTTCTGGTGTTGTCAAACACTGTCGACATATCAAATGATGACATAATAGAATATATGTCAACATATCTGTTGTCAACGTTGTTTTACAAACTGAACATAAACTATTGGATTGTTCACTACTGTCCTGTGTGGCAACTCCTGTATAGGATGGTAAACCACTAAGTATAGAAGTCAGAGCATCGTTTAGACTCCTCTGTAGTTGATTTTCATGACTTGGGATCTGATCACTGTTACTGCCTGTTATACTGGGACCTGCATCAATTTTCGTACACACAATCTCATCAAAATTTTGCTCATCATTCAAATTGGCTGTAGCATTCAAATTTCCTTTCTCATTCCATAATTTCCTAGGAGCTGAATTGTGTCTAGAATCTGATTGAGTACATATTGCAACTCCTGAATGTTCAGGCTTTACTGGTCTTTTTCCATTTATTACACAGGTAATGTGCTGTGAAGTATTCACAGTCACAGCTTCATTTCCAACAACAGGCTGTAATATAAGAGAAGATACTTCTAATTTTTCTGATGCTTTTCTTTTTCCAAGTAAAGACACTTGTCCTGAACCACCAGCAGTTCTGGCAATTGTTGAAGTTGCACTATCCTCACTATGTTTCATAAGAAAATTATCAATTCTTGACTTAAGGGCACCATTTGGTATAGGTCTGCTTGTGTCTGAGAATTCCACCCCTGTAAAAGGATCACGAGGTTTCCTACCATATGAAGCCTCCGTAGTATTGAATTGATCCAAAGTTGATAAGTCTACATTTTTTCCACAGGGTAAGAGCATTGGAATCGCCATCACTTCACAAGTAATTGGGTCAACAAATTCATCAGGAATACTGAGTCCTTCTTTCTGACACTGACTTGGACTGTTTTTATCTGTTGTGACATCATCCTTGTCTTTCAGATCTGTATGCTGTGCTCCAGTTTTTGATATATTTGATGGAGTCAGAAATTGTTCATATTTATTTACAATGTCCTCCTTAACATCTGTTGGTAATGAAATGGCTGGCACACCCCATACCTCAAGATTACTGACAGCAGCTGTAGATGAACCTAGTGTTCTTATGACTCGCAGTGTCAAGTGACTGCATGCAGCTGTCAGCTCTTTTCTGAAATGACTCATGACCACTTTCAATTGACAATCCATTTTACTATCAGAGTTATTGTGAACACTAAATGTTGGGTTGTAAAATGAGATGCGATTGCTTTCTGTGAAAGAAACTTTTGATACTGCATAGAAAATGGGAGATGCTGAGTCTCCACTCCCCTTCATGGAAGATGCATCTGTATATGATTTCAAATTTTTGAAGTTACGAGCGGCTTTTGTTGAATGTCTAGAAGCTGAATATAACTCAAGCTGAGATGAGCGTTGTTGACCAACACATGGAGTCACTAACACACTATGTATCCAGACTGGACATGGAAATTCTAGTGTTATATTCACGGGAGGCTTTATGAAATGTTCTGCTATAAATCCTTTCCTCCGTAGATGCCAGTCTGTACTAATGAGATTCGCACACTCATGACCATCAGTGCTGACTTTGTCACTTGAAATCTTTGTCCCAACAACATCCAGGGCAAAATTAACCAGCATTCTGTTCTCAATCTTCAAACCTGTCTAGCAAAAATAAGATCAGTAATCTATTAACAAAAATAGCAACATGATTCATTTTGACATCTTTAAATCAAGATAAATTTCAAACTGAACTACAAAGAGGCTCATGATCTGCAGCTATCTTTATTCACTTTACATGTATTCCATTGTAAAACCGATCGGAAACTTTGCTTGTAATTCACTTCATTTTTTGTCAAGTTTAAAAGGTTTGAATCACATTTATAAACCTTGATGTATTTTATTTTCTCAGCTAAGAGCATTTCTAAAATAAAAACTGTCAGAGAGTAAGACAAAGGAAGTTCACTTTTCAAAAACTGTAAAGTGCAAAATAACATGAATATAGAATCACACATATTTTACATTATATATATGTGTATGTACATGGGTAAGATACGGGGATGGTGACCTGTGTAAATGTGAGAGGGGTAAGTGGAAGAGAATAGTAGAAGATGGGAATGGAGATGGAATAACATTAATAACAAGAAGCTTGAGAGAGATTTTGGGAGGGGGACAGGAGGGTGATTGGTGGGAGCCATATGTACTGGCACAAAAACAATGTTATACAAAATGACTTTTGAACTGTTTCAAAGAAAAAAAAAAAGACCAAAATAATAATAATAATAATATTGGTGACAAGAGTCAATGCGACACACACAAAAAAAAAGAAAAACTTTGAAAGTATGTCTGAATAGTAGTGGCGTGCATTTTTTCACACAGATAGATCTATTTCATTTGACTTGGTGGAACTTGCAAATAAAAAAAACATAATATTGACTCTGGGGACATTGGATGGCTCAAAAAAAAAGAATAAAAATCTTTCATGCTAGTGTCTGTTAAGGCCGAAAGGGTAGACAATTTGATGGAACAAATGACTGTGGTTGGGATCATGTACCAGTGAGTCTTTAGTTTATCAAAGCTATAAATTATGCCTACAGTAGCACAGCCTCAGGAAACTGACAGGCTCAACTTACCACCAGCAGAGTGATAAAGTTCTTCATGTGTTATCTATCATTAAAAAATCATTTCAGTACATCTGTCATGGTAAATGCTGGATTCGTCCAAAAAACATGCAGACGTGGAGAATCTGGACTAAATGGTTGTTTCTAAGTGGACCTTGATCTAGATCTAGATATCTAGATCTAGGTTAGATCTAGATCTAGATCTAGACCTATTAGATATAGATGTAGATCTAGATCAAGTCTAGATCTAGATCTAGATCTAGATATCTAGGCCTAGATCTAGATCTAGATGTAATTTTGTTTTATGAAAAATTTGAATAACAAACATTCTTCATAATTATGATGTTTTTGACGACGTTCTAGGTCTAGATCTAGGGTTATCTTAATATCTCATGACAACCACTTTTCTTGTAAGTCAGTTTAAACACCACAGAAAAAATAATAATATCTTATTTTTTAAAATTATCACAGCATCGACCCACCAGTTTAGGCATAGTTCTCTTTGGTTTAGGCCTAGCTTTGACACCTTTTATCACTGTGAATGTAAATAATGGGGAGGCTACTCTCAACTCTCAACCCCTCCAACCAGTGTTGTGGATATGGAAGGAAGTCTAAGCCCGATTGCCTAGGCCGATGCCTATGACGGTGGGAAACTCAAACTTAAAGAGGAACAGGCTGTAGATCTAGACTATATCTAGATTCTAGATCTAGATCTAGACTTTTTATTTGTAGAATGGGCATCACATTTATAACTGTACTAACAGACTTTCAGCGTCACTCTTTTGAAAACGTGGTTTGTTGGGGTCTCTCGTTTTAGACCACAGATCTCTGAATAATCTAGAGGGCTAGATCTAGATCTAGACTCTAGATCTATAGATAGATCTAGATCTAGAATAGATCCAGATCTAGATCTAGTCTAGACCTAGTCTAGATCTAGATCTACTCTAGATATCCAGTTCTAGAACTAGATCTAGATCTAGATAGATCTAGACTCTGTCTAATTTAGATCTCATCTAGATCTAAAATTTAGATTAGAATCTAATAGCCCTATCACTATCGCTGTATCAGTTGTATTAGTAATAGTAGATCTATATCAAGATTCTAGATCTAGACTCTAGGCACTGGTGGAGCACTACGGTCCCAAGAGGATACATGTTACTAAAGTGTTAGGGTGGTCTTGTACTGGGTGAGGGTCTCATCATACATGTTAGCGTTAGGGAGGACCGTTGCCCGCTCGTCGGACCTACATGTTAGCGTTAGGGTGGACTTGCGCTGGTTGAGGGGCCCAGCAGGTTAAGCCAGCGGGATTGTTTTATTATTTGGTATACTGTAGTGTCAGTCCGGGGCCGGAGACGCCTCAAGGATAGGGACCGTAGTGCTCCACCAGTGCCAGACTCTAGATATCTAGATCTAAATAAATCCAATAAATCATATTAAATGAAAGGATTATCATGAATGTAAACCTATGGCCTCAAGAAGAAAATTGCAGTGAGCAGAGAATCTAGATCTAGATAGATTCTGAGTCTACCTACCGGGTTAACGGGTACGTAGACCAGCCTGGGACCTATGCTAGATACACGGTTAGTGCTGATTTTAGCGCGACCCTGAGATTACAGCGAGATAGGCCTACCGCGAGAACCCTACCTACCACCATATTGGCTGAAAGCGCGAAGTTCAGAGTTAGATGACTG
>JBCAUA010655795.1:0-15709 GCA_038406235.1 Peronia verruculata
GTTGTTGTTGTTGTTGTTGTTGTTGTTGTTGTTGTTGTTGTTGTTGTTGTTGTTGTTGTTGTTGTTGTTTATTTTTTAATGATAAGAAAAGAATGCCAAAAGAGACAAATCACTGCATTTCTTTGCTCCAGTTGGCAGATAGGAAGCGGGGAGGGGGGGGCGAAGAAAGAGAATAGGAAGTGCATATGGGGGAAGGGAAGGCGAGCTGGATGCAGCAGTTCACAATGTTTTAGCAAACCAAAATTGTTTCATGATACGATAAGCTGAAGTCTTGGCTGACAGATGTGCATAACATGTTAGAAATGCGGTTGGAAGCTGGTTATAGACTTGGGTTTGATGCCTGCTTTGACAAGGGTTTCGCCTCTTTTTGTAGGGTTTTTACGGAAGGTCCGGCGTGTGTTTGGCATTGCACGTAACGCCAGATCGTCCGCCCGGCTGGGAGTACTCGGTGGGTGTGTTTCTTGTACTCAACTTTGCCTCCTTCCTGGTCATCCTCTTCTCCTACCTGTGGATGTTCTCTGTGGCTAAGAAAACCCGCAGCGCCGTCAGGTGAGTGATCATGAAAAAAACTGGGTAGATGGATATAGAGACAGAAAGTCAGACATGTAGGCACATAGACGGATGGATTAATGGATGGACCGATGGACGGATCTATGGATGGATGGATGGATGCATGCATGGCTGGATGGGTAGATGGATGGGTGGATGGAAAGATCAATGAATGGATGAATGGATGTATAATGGATGGATGGATGATAGATGGATGGATAGGATGGATGGATAGGATGGATGGATTGATGGATGGATGGGTGGATGGATGGATGGATGAAGGATGAATGGATGGATGGATGGATGGATGGATAGAAAGATCAATGGATGGATGGATAGGTATATGGATGGATAGATGGATCGGCTCACAAATCGGATCGAGTGACCGAGGAACGAATACACAGAAACAAGATCAGGTGACTAATAATGGACGGATACTACAGTAAATGAACAGACAGACAGTTAAGAAGACATAATAGATGACAGACGTTTTTACACAAATGGCTGCCAGTACCAGAGAAAGGCAGACTTTATAACACATGAATGACCTTACGTCTTCCCCAGGACGGCAGAGAGTAAGACAGATAATGCCATGGCCAGGCGAATGACCTTGATCGTCATGACCGACTTTTGCTGTTGGGTACCCATCATTGTGCTCGGCTTCGTCTCCCTGGCCGGAGGCCGAGCAGATTCACAGGTCAGTCACAGTCTAGCTGATACACAGATCAGTCACATTCTAGCTGATACACAGGTCAGTCACATTCTAGCTGATACACAGGTCAGTCACATTCTAGCTGATACACAGATCAGGCACATTCTAGCTGATAGATAGGTCTGCCACATTCTATTCAAACACAGGTCAGTCACATTCTAGGTGATACACAGATCAGTCACATTCTAGCTGATAGATAGGTCTGCCACATTTCAGCTCAAACACAGGTCAGTCACATTCTGGCCGATACACAGATCAGTCACTTTCTAGCTGATAGATAGGTCTTCACATTCCAGCTCAAACACAGGTCAGTCAAATTCTTATTGATAGATAGGTCTGTCGCATTCCAGCTCAAACACAGGTCAGTCACATTCTGGCCGATACACAGGTCAGTCACATTCTTGCTGATAGATAGGTCTGTCACATTCCAGCTCCAATACAGGTCAGTCACATTCCAGCTGATACACAGATCAGTCACATTCTAGCTGATAGATAGATCTGTCACATTCCAGCTCAAACACAGGTCAGTCACATTCCAGCTGATACACAGATCAGTCACATTCTAGCTGATAGATAGGTCTGTCACATTCCAGCTCAAACACAGGTCAATCACATTCTAGCTGATACACAGCTCAGTCACATTCCAGCTAGAGACACTGCCATGGCCAACTGGTGCTCCGACGCAAACACGTATTCTGCTCATATGTTGATGTTGTTTGTGGTGCAACAGATACCCCGTCTCGCACAATGTTTGTTCATATATTTCGGAGCTGATTTTTAATCAGTTGAAATACTTGGAAAGAAAGGGATCTTGGCTGCATGTAGGAACTGATCCCTAATGTTACAGAAATCCGGTTGTACCATCTGTCCTATCAAGCTGAGACAGTGTTTCTAAAGTCAGCCTTGTTCTCATGCGATTCGGGATATTTTGATCCGCATATAAATGTTGATGTACCTTATAACTCTGCCTATCAACTGTCAAAGGGATTTCATTTTGGGGGCATTTAAAGTTTACCCCGTCATAGCTTAGTTTATTTTATGTTTCTTCCAGACAATTTGTATCTTCATCTCAACATTGTTGATGCCGTTGTTGCTATGACTGTTGTTTTGTGGTGTTGGTGTTGGTGTTGGTGTTGGTGTTGGTGTTGGTGGTGGTAGTGGTGGTGGTGGTGATAAAAATGATGATGTTGATGATAGTAAAGATGATGCTATAAGAATAGTTGTGTTTGCTTTATCATATGTTGTTGTTGTTGTTGTTGTTGTTGTTGTTGTTGTTGTTGTTGTTGTTGTTGTTGTTGTTGTTGTTGTTGTTGTTGTTCCATTTACTGAAGTCTAGCATAGACTCATTTTCATCGTAGACAAACTCACCAAGTTATGTCACATGTGACGCCCACCTGATTTGGATTTGTCAACCATAAACAGACCACAGTAATATATTTCTAACGGGTTGTTCTCTTTAGATTCCTAGCTCTTAAAAAAGATCATTATTACCTTTGCACATAAATTAAAGTCTAACACATGCTATGTGATTGCATAAACTATACATAACCGTGTTTGATTCAATATCACATTAATCAATAAGTTCGATAATACAGAAAAAAATAATCCTTTTTCATACCATGCATACTACTAGCTATTGTGTCATAGTGACTATGCGCTATGAAGGCACATTTTATTAATATGGACTTAAAAAAACGTTTATCACATCTCACGTACATCATCTTACCTTATCTTGTTTGGATTTTTTTTTCCTCAGGTGTACGCTTGGATCGCTGTCTTTGTGCTCCCCTTGAACTCGGCCACGAATCCTGTGATCTACACTCTGTCCACTGCTCCCTTCTTGGGCAACGTGCGGAAACGTGCCAATAGGTTTCGGAAGTCGTTCATTCACTCTTTCACCGCAGAAACTAAACAGACATCTGTAGGTTAGTTAATGAGGTCGGCACCAGGGCGGTAAGAGGTTTCCTGCTAGGCTCTTAACCATTTGTTCTTTAGTTTTCGCCGCCGCCGGTAACAGCTCGCAGAAAGATTGGCAACGCACTTGACGAAGTCAGGATCAGGCGGTATTGAGATTAACCCTTTTTAAAAAAAAGCTCATAAAACAGTCTTCTTTCATTACAGCCAATAAGTACGAAGGAGAGATTTGGCACCTTAGTTAACGTGATCGATATCGACAGATCTGAGAATTAACATCCACTGTTTCTTAACACTTTGATCACGGATTTTGTCACCGTAAATTTTGAGGAAAAGTTTCTATACCGTAGTTATTAATGTCGTGGAAAGAAACGCTTTATTTCAATTCGCGTTAAGCATTGTCTATTAAGGTCATGGTAAGGGAGTTCGGAAGTTTACGTTCAGTAATAAACAAAGCAGGAACCGTGGGGGATTTGATGGTGAATGTTTTTTAGACATCAGCATTTTGTTCACTCATTTTCTTGCCGTCAGGTATTAGGAGAAAATTTCATACCGTCGTTAACGAGGCCCGACCTTATCTTGGATCAGGTAGCTCTGAGGAAAATAAAAAAAATACATTGATAATTAAGGTGTTAAGGGCAGAAAAGGTGGGAGGGGGAATAGAGACGGGTCCTGAATACGAGATATTAGAGTCAAATTATCGGGATTGAAATGAGGCACTGTTTAGCTCATTTAGCCTCTGATGTAAACAAGGAAAACGATGGTTTGGCTGAAATAAAGGTACTTTGTACACCAAACAATATGATAACAAAATAAACTCAGAAAGGGAACAATAGCTGACTTGGTTTTGGTTCAAGGAATAAATGTTTTCTTGATTTTCTTATTTTTCGCTCGTGGAGTATATACAGAAACATTCCATGTATATCGTAATGAACGTTTGGGCATCACGACGATTAAGATCTAATCTTTTTATCTAATTTGTTTTTCTTAAAAATGATGAGTATGTACGATATGAGTATGCAAAGCCCCAGATAGATAAGAGTGAACCGGGATAACAGATTCATTCCACCCTTAGCAGAACTTTCCGATACATTCGTGAATTTTAATATTCCTATATTTGGCAAACTAACACTCACTTTAGTCCTAGCTCTGATTGTTAAGGCTAGGGTTACCAATGATTTGCTGTGCAGAAAAAGGACATCCAGGCAGCCTCTCGCTACGCCATCGTTCTGGCGTTTAATGATGACGTCCACAAAAATTAGACTTGACAATTTTGATCGTGGTTCTGTACTGCCTGAGTCTGTGTGTCCAATCTTCGATATTGCTAGCCCAGCATTTTGTAGGCTCATGTAAGCAAATCTTAACTGGAGACTCAGCTCTTCACAAACCAAGACTACATTAGATGCCTCTATCCAATCAGACCTTGGACCTTTGCCAGGGTCTGCTCAGCCTCGAAGACGAGACCAGGTGGTCCTCAACCACCCGCGTGTGGGTCACTCTCATCTCACTTGTTCTTTTCTTCTCAGAAGAGAAGTGCCCCCACAGTGTATGGCCTGTTACCGTCAGCTGACAGCCCCACACATACTAAGAGATTGTGCCGACTTCAGAGACGCTCGAGAAGCCCACCTTTCGAGCTGCCTCTCTAATATCACCAAACAAACTATATGCGAATATGCACAGCTGAATATACAATGCCCCAAATTCAACTGAAAATGTGAACATCATGGGAGAGTACTTAACGAAATGATTTCAAAGTACAGATTTTAGTAAACTGCTAATATTTCCACTGATTAAAGATGATCTCATTGGACAGTTGCTGAAGTGCGTCGCTGCTTTAGAGCAATGGTGTCCTTTATTTGAAGTAAATCTTCAGTATTGCAGGGTAAAATGTCTGCAAGGCAAAGATAAGTGAGGAATGCTCGGGGAAGGGGATGGAGGAGGAGCAAGATGGAAAAGAGGGAGGGGCAGACTTTTTTTTTTTTTTTATTAGGGAGGGGGAGGACTAGTTAGTGAAGTGATCACTTTTATAATTAGGACAAAAAATCGAATATCTACTGGCTCGCACCAAATCATAGTAGCAGTTTGCACCACTGAATTGTTGTACGTCGGCTGTTGAGACCAATCAAACATACCAGTTTCGAAAACACACCTGAGTTGCCTTACCATTTTATCCATGCGGTAAAAGACAATGCAATATCTATATAAATAGATAAATTTCAGGTCGTGAAAAGAAAAGCATTGTCATTTCCAGTCACACATTTTTTCTCGGCTTGTAATAAATATAGAGAGTTTTACCGAGTAGAGCTTGGGGGCGGGACGAGAGGGGGAGATGTGTCAAAATTAGTCGATAGGAGAAGAGGGAGGAATGGAGCACCGTATAGAGACTGTGAAAGAATAAAGAGATTTTGCGTAAAGGGCTTTATCTAGATCAGTGGGTTGTACAGGTCGGTAATTGATATAGGCCGCTGCTCTTGTCCATAAGACGCTTAAGTCATACAGATCCAAAGGTGATTCATATAATACCTAAGGATGTTTCCATTTTCTGTAATTAGATAAGAATGAAATGTAAGATAGTCACAACAGGACAATATTTTTTTTTCCTTGGATGTCTGATGTGAATCTGTCATTTTTCTTTCTACTTCTGTTCGGGCTAAGCGTTGTCTAGTATGTCTATATTGAGTTATTCTGCTTCTCAAAGTAAAGCTTGTATTGCTAAGATGTTTTGCTGTATAAAGAAATAGAAAAAAAATATAGACATCATTATGCAATGGTTACATGTCTAAAAAAGTACGAGTAGATTTTCTCCAAAGATCATGTCCAAAACTCCATGTCCTTAACAATTTACCAGGAAATAATCCCCAGCAATTGCTCTGAATTGTTTTATCCAACAGTCTCAGTCTTTAAAACGATGTACTTTTTTGGCTATTTTTCAGTCGGGATCTAGATAAAGCCCAGAGACAGGTTAGGCTTTTCGCTTGCAATCCGCTGCTGTTGGAGTTTAGCTGTTTCTCCTTCTTTATGTTTAGCCTTTGTATTTAGCTGCAAGAGTCAACGCCTAGGAACTCACCAGGGATTTTCACATGGTGGATCTCAGACCTTTGTACGGATCGAGCACTGAATGCATGGAACCTTGATTTGGTTATACTGACAATTACATAGCGCAGAATGCTGGAGTTCTGATCAGTCGAAATACAGATCTTTCATTTCAGTGGACACAGATGTTACCACCTGGTCTTGGAGTTTGACCGATAAGGCTTGAAAATCCCTGATAAACATTATGATTGTATCATCTTAGGTTTCTTTTGTTACTGAGAAAGTGACTGTTTCTCTACATTATCTATAGACTATTATAGGCTTATTATAGAACATAAATAAACCGCTTTCGCTTTTCTGCCCTGTTGTCTCTTTTGCTCACTGCATGTGCATGAATATTTTTTTTTTCTCATTAACCTCATGTTATTTAGATATGTTATAAATTTCATCATGCTGGTACCAGATATTGTACAATGGAAATCGCATTTGAACCAATATTTTTCTGACTTTGAAGATACTGCAGACAAGATGGTGCATTATTAGTGATAAATATGAATGGCTATGTGGGCTAAAGAGTCACAATTCCTGGTTCTCGCAATATCTGACTTAGAGCACATTTCAAAGAACTGAGAAAAACCAGCACCACGGCTTTTCCTTAAAGCAAGACATAGAGTGAGAACAGACATTGATTTCAGCTTACACTAATAACGGCAGTCAGCTGCTTGAAGATTTTATACTTGTCTGTCAAGGTTTTTTTTTTTTTTAGCCTAGACTTAGTAAAAGAAAGCAGAGTCAGATGTGTTAGACTGTTCATAAAAAAAGGCAAGCAAAAAATGCTTGTTTAAGACATACGCCCCTAGTTTTAAAACTTGGATGTTTTCAGGCCTCAATATAACTTAAACTTCCCTTTTCATTCTTGGCTAACGTTCTAAATTTTGGTCTTTCTGTTTTCATACTATACGTAACTCCCCATAGCTTTAGTTGCTGATGAAATTTTCTATTTCAAATTTTCAGGATAAGGAATCTGTTCTGTTGTCAAGCATTTTTGAATTACTCCCCCCCCCCCCCCCCCAAAAGCCAATTATCTTCCCCATGATAGCAGAAAGGACATCAAATAAACATCGCCACAGAGCTACAATCCCGCCAGACTTTCGTGCAGTAGTTTTTTCTTTTTTCTTAGTGTCCTGCCCCTAACTCTATATTCCCTTTTACACTCTTTGCTAAACTTTCTTTTTTTTTTTATATTTATCTCACACTTCTAGTAGGATGTTCTCTAGAACTTGTGTCCAATAACTATGTAATCACAAAGTGGCTTTTTGTTGATTTTATTGACATGTTTTCTCTTATTACTAACTACACTCATACAATGTAACATCTCGGTTGAGATTTAGGCTTGGTAAAAGGCTAACATTCACTGAATGTTTCAGCTGTAGATTATAATATCCGAAACAGATCTCACTGAGCACAGATAGCATTCAGCTTTTCAGAATGAAGAAAGGCACAGTTTCACATAAACAGCCACTGGTTAGGCCTACAAACCTGTGCTAAATATTTCTAGATAATTTAATAGTTCTTTTATAGAGGTTTAAAATAGCGTGCTCCATTAATCATTATTTTCATTAGCAGTTTGAGGACATTTTATCATTATAACATTTTGTGTTGAACTTTCAGACGATCGAACTTCACACTCATATTGTGAAAGGAAGTCCCCGTACCGCCAGTTGGAACTGATTCGCCTGCGGAGTCTGAACAACTCACCGCCCGTCTACTACAACAGGGAGGCCGACTCTTGACTGAGGAACGGGTCACAGCTGAGTGCCAAAGGGAGATACCAGGACAGAGACTATGAGCCGAGAACGTACGGACTCCAGAACGATTCGGAGAGTCTGAGCCCCACTCTGAGTCCTTCTCGATCAGAAGAGGCCATTGAGAAAAGTTTACAACGTCGCTAGCTTGTTGCTCGTGCAGCAGCGGCAAGCGAGGAGGCTACAGGTTTGCACATTGGACAGAGGACAACAGACCACGGAGCGCAGTGATAGTGTAGTCATGTATTCATACTGCCCTTACCTCAGCAATGACCAACAGCTATAACATATCAACACCTGCTGGGTTTGTTTTCTTATAGCGCCGAGTAATTGCCGAGGGTCCTATGATATCAGGGCTCGCTTGCATTCACTGATTATTTAAGACGTTGTTTGTCGAAATGTGATACATATGTGACAGATAGCTTTATACCCACCTCAGTGAGTTGCAAACGCGATGAAGTTAAACTGAAGACCAATTTATCCTGATAGTTGCTCAACCTCAGAAACTACATTTGAATTCATTCCCTTACATATCACTGCGTCTCCTGTGCCGTTCCCAGTGTTGTTTTGTGCTGGAGAAGATTTGAGCAGAGACTCAGAGGGATTAGAGCAAACATTGTATTTCTCAATGGAAAAGGGTTATCTTCAAAAGGATTCGTGAACTCGGTGCTAGCTTTCAGGACTTCGGCACGGGAATTCCCGATGACAGCACCGAGGTAGGCGAAAGAATGGACAGTGGTAGCCGATGCACCTCAGCGTGACCCGGACTGTGGACAGACGATGATCTTTAGTTTTGCTGACTGTGAATACTCAACTTTCAGACTCCAGACCTTCCCTCCGCCCCGCCCCCTCACCAGGTCCCCTTCCCCTCCCTTATTTCACTCACACGAAGCTGGTAATCCTTGCTATAGAGAACGATGACCTACATTTCAGACAGCTTTAAGAAAAACGCTTTTTCCTCGCAAGTTGACGAATTCTCCACCGTCCTAAAAACGGCTTTTCACGATATGAAATTACCACCCCATTTTTTGTACCAATTCATCCTTTGAAATGCATTTTATTTCTCTGTGTTGGAAGAAAAATCCCCAAAGTAACTCGTGATGATATGTCGAAAGAGTGGATGGGGGAAAAGGCGTTTTCTCAAGGTCAGATCAGAGATGTCAAGCTGACCTCCATGTCTCTGATATCAACCAGCAGTCCAGTTGCTCATACCAAAGTCGAGTCTGTGAAATAAACATGAATATTATTCTCATTGAAATATAATGCGTTCAATCCTCTAAATCGAAAGGTAGCAAGTACAATACACTACCATGCTGCCAGGGGATCAATGTCTCCGAAATATAACGAGATATACGCATCCTTTCCCTCCAGAATGCGTTAAGACAATACATTTCACCAAGGTTATTATTCCTGTTCTAAAGTTTTTCCCTAGTTTTTCCTATGTCTTCATTGTTACCAAAGATCTTACTGTATCAGTTATACAGCTATGTTGACATCATACATCTAAGCAGGCATTCGTCAATCAGTGACACTGGGTGGGAAAGAATTTCGTGCCAGCATATAGTCTATTATAACTAAGCGATAAAAAGGCCCAAAGTTATCATGGCGGGTTATTAAATTGTATCATTCATGAAGTCGAACATATAACGCATGGAAAAAGTGCTTCTTTCTTTTTTTTAAAAAAATGGTGTAGACACATGAAAATAATATATATATTTAAGAACCGCACAGTTTTCAGAACTTGGCGGGCTTGTTGAGATAACCCCTCCACCGATTGAAGATGATGTAAAACATAAACAATAGATTGCAAATTTGAAAGGTTATTGTTCAAGAAATTTGATATGTTCCTCAATTGAACCGTTCCTGAACCACACGGTTCCTACAAAATTAACCTTCACTTAAGACCAAAGGTTGTATACGATCTTCGCGAGGCATGGAAGATCATGGCCGCCGGATTACTCATCACCTTTTCTGTCTACAGAGGGAAGCAATAGGGCTAGGCACACACATCTCCCATTGTCCTTTTCATCAATGTAAATTCCATCAGGCCTTCTCAGCGTGGTAGTGTGTTGTACTGGTAACTTTGTCTACAGAGGGAAAATCTGTTGATCATTTGGAATTTGTATTAGAACAGACTACATAAATATTTCTATCTTCATAGGTGATCGAGATCAGTGAGCCTGGCTGGGGTTAGGAGAGCTCACATTCAGAGAGTGCGTTGTGGGGAGTAAAAATGCAAACTGAACTCTGGGATTCGATGCAAGTTCTCAATGAAGTTAACTTTTTTTATTACGTCCCCAGTGGGTTGGTATCAGTGAAAGTAGAATTTGGGCGTACTTTTTGTATTTAAATTCTTTTAATGAAAAAACTGAGAGAACATATAGCATGCACCTAACATTGTAAATATGGCAGGGTGTACAACATTAAAGAAAAGAAGACGTAGAAATGAACTTGATACCTTATGTATTTCTGCCGCTCATATTGTGATCATGTATGTATCGGTATGAATGGAACAGATATCTTAACAACTTCAAGTGATGTGACATGATTGTGTTCAGCTGCTTTGTTTCCTTGAATGTCATTCATTATCGTGATGGTATGGCTTAAGACAGCACTGACGTTCTTCAACAGTTCCAAATAATAGTACAAGAATATGTTCACGCTTTTCTTGTTGTTGTGGTTGCTGTTGTTGTACATGATGCTGTCATAATCACTGCCGTTGTCATCATTGTCCTTGTTGGTCCTCTTTTTTTTTTTTTATGCATTGTCTTTCGTGTATCTTTTTGTTGTTGTTGTTGTTGTTGTTGTTGTTGTTGTTGTTGTTGTTTCTCTTTTTCTTTCTTCATTTCTACTTTTTATTCTTTCTGTTGTTGTTGTTTTTTTTTATTATTTATTTATTTATTTATTTAATTTATTTAAGTATTTATTTATTTTTGTTTATTATTTATTTATTTATTTATTCATTCATTCATTTATTTGTTTATTTATTAATGTCATTGCTGGTGACACGTTTTATGGTGTTTTATTGTTCTTATGACTTCTATTTCATGATGTTGCTATAGTTGGTCCTGTGTTGTCGTCGTTGTTGTTGTGATGTTGGTGCTAGTAATGCTGCTGCTGCTGTTGTTGTTGTTGCTGTTTTTGTCCTTCATGTTGTTGCTCTTTTACTCTCTCTACCTCTGTCACATGAGATCCCATAGCCAGTGTAGAAACAGCATCTCCAAACACTAACATATGTTTTCTAAAGTTTTTAGCCTCAGCTACCATGTTCAACAGTATTTTACTGGCTATGTCACATCCATGTGTATATAATGAACATTGTATCATTATTTGGAATTGTCTTGAACATATTTCTTACATACTGCTATAACATTATAAATATTTTTAGCTGTTGTTTTGTTACTATTCATACTTGTTTTCCATGAGTATAATCATTATAGAAATACTATCATAAATATTTGTACAAAGTAAACAGACTGATTATGTATGATGTGAGTAAGAATGCTCGATGTTATACATTGTCTAGTCAGAATGCCTATAAGATCCCTTTGATCATCGATATCAGAAAGCGACTTTATTTATCTGTTTATGGGCAGGTCTGACAGACATCCTGAAAGCCACCCACTATTTTTTAAGCTGAGGGATACTCCGAAGACCAAAGAGTAAACAATTCACAATTTTACATGTAAATATAAGTTTATATTTCTCAAGGGTATCAGTGATACCGACTTCAGAGACGTCGTAACGATCACCTCTCGGTTGGGTCATTCTTGAAGAATCTGTTTGCTAACGTAAGGCCACATATATTTTGTCTTATATAAGAACTAAAGGTCTAAACCTAAAGATCAAGGCACATCCATAACAGGTTGACTGTAGTAACTGTTATTTGAGAATGCAGTTTATTTCATGTTCGCCTGCAGGAAATCTCGATATGTTGAATGGCCATTACATATTCATAAAATCACATTTTGATACAATGATGAATGTTTCTGGTGTTCTGCAAACGATGACCGTATTCATTTACGGTCAAATAAGAATTCAGTCAGTCAGTCAATCAATCAATCAATCCATCAATCAATCACACTGCTCAATGTTGTCCTGCATATCGTCAAGAGAGTAAAACAAGGCTTAGATCGTTGCTGACTTGCTTTGAGTTTACAATACTCTGTTGTGACCATGGACTGCATTGCTATTGTTGGTGGCAAACGGATTTAATTTCTTTATGCCTAAGAGGAATTAAGCAAGTTAGAATGTTTTGTTTCATCTGAATCACGCAGCTGACATAATAGGAGGTCGTTATGCTCAGTCCTATTACTTCCCTTTACCAAATAAAAGAGCGATTGAACTAGTAGTGTAAAGAGGAAAAAAAATCACTTTTACATCTTTTGCTTTAAACATACACCATAAAAAAATTCAACAAAAAAAAATATGATGTAAAGAGAATTTTTTCTTCTCATTGTTATAATTTTATCAAATTTTTTGGCGATCAGTGTTTCGAATGACTATAAGGATATTTTCCTCTTTACGCTGCTTGCTTAACACCTCTTTTGTCTGGCAAAGGGAAGTAAAACTGTGTGTCAAAATAATCTCCCCTTACACAAGTCCCTCTTTTGGAAAGGGCAGATAATTTCTCCCATTAAAGGCAAGTGAACCTTTGTAGTTTTCTCAAAAGCATCAGAGACGCCTTGAGCCTTGTGGTATGATCTTGACCATATGTGGGTCCGGCGATATTATTGGATTCAGAAATGTTGGCTCAACATGTTGTATGTAGTGCTGGCCTATGTTGCGCAGTGAATATCGAGCCTAAGACTTCTAATCATTTTGATAGAATGCCGAAAACGAGTTTATTGTGTTGTTGTCTGTGCTTTCAGTGTGTTTGTTTGTGTGTTTGGCTCAAACTTTTCTATCCTACAATGGATGGTTGTTTTAATGTTATGGTTGTTGTAATTGTTTTTGTAGTCAAACTTTGCTGACACTTTTTTTCTTTATTAATGCAAGAATTAGAAATAAAAGCCAAGGTGAAAAGTAGGCAAAACAAGAGATTTAAATGAGCCATTTTTTTTTTCAGCCAGCGACTTTGTTTCCTTTGCTTGCTTGAGACGCCAGGTGAAAAAGCAGTGAAAAGAGGAAAAAAATCAATTTGCTCCTAGAATTATAAACATATTGAGCAGAAAATTCTGAATAAAGAAACGTGTAATGTGAAGAAAATTGCATATTTTTACGATATTTTTTTTCACACGTTTTTGCCCCGTATTTTTAAAATGGTTCCTTTTCCTCTTAACAACACTTGTTTTTGTTTTTTTTCTCTCACTAAATGGATAAAAGAAGGGATGTCCCTGACTGGAAAAATGGCGCTGTTAACTCCCTTGTCGTGTAATTTATGTCACGTCAACAAAAATAGTTTTGTTGGAGAATTTTAAATTACTGGGATAAATATTGTCCTCAACAGAGTGGTAAGGCGTAATTCTATGCTATATAACTACAATTCCATTCATAAAAAGCTGACTCAAAAACTGCTGCCATCTGAAATTTGGCACGAGAGATTGAGTTAGCTATAGATCCTTTCCACGTTCGTGTTTACTTCCGTGTTTGGATGCGAATTTTTGGTGGGTGGACGCGGAAGAGAAACGTCATAAGTGATTTACTTCCTCGTTTGAAATGTAAACAATAGACAGTGGGGCGGACGCTGAAGCGAAACGTCATAAGTGATTTACTCCCGTGTTTGAAATGTAAACAATAAACAGTGGGGCGGACGCGGAAGCGAAACGTCATAAGTGAACGACATATATGTATGTTTCACGCTATTCTAAAAAGGCGATGATAATTGAATAGTAAACTCGCGAGACTGACTGATTCCAATTGTATGCTCTATAGAATAACACGTTCAAAACATCAAACACGTTTTCTCTGAGTAACATTCAGATTAATCATCAAAGATACCTACATTGCAGACAAAAGCCCTAGAGTGTTAGCAAGGTAAATTATGGACCTGGTCGGAATTTAAGTGGTAAAATTTCTTAAAGTCACAAGAAGAGATTTAGAAAGAATTATTATTTTTTTAAAAAAGCAGTTAACAGATAATCTCAGATCTGTATTGTTTCTCTGCGGTCAACTGTTATTTCAGTTTCACGAAAAATATTGACCGTAATGTGTAATCGTTCTTTACCACAGTATCGTATGATGAGTCTAACTGTGATTTTCTTTTCTCATTAATCTTTCAGATATATTATATATATATTATAGTTTTTTTCACACATTTAACCATGAATTGTGCAGAACAGGCTTGCATGGATGCGTGTAGGTATATGTATAACGTACGTGTGTCTGTGTGTCCATAAGAAAAAGGTAAAGTGATAAAGGCGGGGTGCACAGTATGTACAGTATGTGATCCATTCACGTTTTGTTTAACATTATATTATGTCAACGAGAGAGTGAAAACAGGAGCAAAGATTTCAAAAATGAAACAGAGACACACAGAGAGAGACAGAGAGAGAGAGAGAGAAGGAGGTTGGAGAAAGACGGAGGGAGAGACAAAGATCAAATGAAAAAAAAGAAAACAAAAAAGGAAGAGAAAGAAAGGAAGACAGAAAGAACGAAAAAGAGGAAGAATGGACGAGAAAAAAAAGTATAAAGATACCGACATTTAAATACTTTATAATTATGAGCTTCCGCCATTTTTTTTTCAAAGTTATATATATATAGTATACATTTGCGTGGCTCTTCTGTGAAATTATGATGGCATTGGTTTTGTTTGTTTTTCTGTTTTTTTTAATGATTTAGCTGTAAATTGATTTGGTGTGAACAAGCTTTTTTTTTTTTAATTTTATTTTTGATAACTCCCTTTCCACAAAACATCGCTATCGCTGTCTCAGTCTCCAAGGAAGATCCTGTGCTGCCCCTGTGACCGTTTTGTAAGTTCATAGCTGTTCCGTGAATATCTTTAGTAGACTTCACTTTCCATCAAATGACAGTAAATATCTAACAATATCTGAAGTAATGGTAGATGACATTTATATGCAGCTTTTAGGTCCGTATAGCACAGGCACTTGGCGCTTTAAGAAATTATCACCCTACAGACGCAAAGTCCTCAGTTTCTAGGGAATCGCACGAAGTAACCGCCTTGGTTGAAAGTTGCTCAAATTTGTATCAGTTTGACAGTAAAATTCCTCATATCTTGGTTCAGAAGCTACATCAAAAAACAAACAATAAGGTCACAGTGGGAACGGAAATAACATTAGCAAAAACACAACACATACACAAACAATAAACAAACTATAGTAAACAAAATTAATGACATATAGATATTAACGTTCTGTAAGAGCAGCTGTCAATTACCTCTACTGTTTTGTTCGTCAATTTTATTGCTCAACAGAAAGTCACTTTTTAATCTTACTTCTGTGTATGACATTAAAACATGCTTATATTTCATCTTACTTATACACTTATAGCTCTCCAGTTCACGGGATGGGCGTGGGAAGGGGGGGGCGGAAGGTTGGGAGAGGGGACACGGAGGGGGGTATTTGTCTTCTTTTAAAATATCTGTGTGTGGGTTTTGTGTGTGTGTGTGTGTGTTGTTGTTGTTGTTGTTGTTGTATTGTTGTTGTTGTTGTTGTTGTTGTTGTGTTTGTTGTTGTTGTTGTTGTTGTTGTTGTTGTTGTTGTTGTTGTTGTTGTTGTTGTTGTTGTTGTTGTTGTTG
>JBCAUA010655906.1:0-15709 GCA_038406235.1 Peronia verruculata
CACCTGCAGGCGGTGAAAGCCCGCCCTCGGTGGGATGTCTCCCGTGGAATGCCATTTTGAACGTTCCAAGGACGACATCTTCTCTCTCTCCCCTTGCTCCTGTCTTCTGTCCCGTTCTCATTCCTCTCTTCTTCTATCAGCATTTTCACATATTATCGTGTCTTACCGTATTTGGCACAATATAACCGAGATCGTGCTGATGGGCCATTAAACCCCAACACAAACAAACAATCTATGTTGAAATATGTCACTGGTAATTATTTTCTAATCTTTTGTCACACCCTTCCTCCAGTGCAAGAAAATATAGGACACTGCTACGACCTTCAACGAAGTAGTGAAATGTAAACAAGACATTTCTTGGATTGCAGCCTCGCCCTTGAGGTCAAACCTCACATTGCAGAGGAAATAATTACATGAATCCATTCTTTCCCTCCTCCAATCTCAGGCATTTCCGCTCACGATCGAGCGACCACGTGACCCTGGGGTCCCATCGTACCCGGAAGTGATTGACAAACGTCGCAAGGGAGGACAACTGATGTATGAGGAATAAATGGGATTTTCTCTCTTTTCCTCACAAAATAAATTTATCTCCGGCCATTCCCGCTGGAATACAATTGAATTATTCGACACAGATTCATTTTCCTTGTTATTTACGGGATTTTTCTTCCGTAACACGTTTGTAGAAAAGATGCAGATGAAGATGAAAGAAAAAGAGGAATGGAGAGTTTTGATGTGAAATTATTGACAGAAAACAAGAGTCCATCAAATTATTTTCGTGTCATATTTTGTGAGCTTTCGTCACGTGACAAGCAAAGCATGGCGAAATATTCTCTGGGACTGCTAGCCAAGCTGTGATGATGTCGCGTGCCGACCTGACATGTGATTCTGATGCTGAGCTGCTCGTGGTCAATTGCACGCAAACAGTTCCCCCATCGCTTCACGAGCGTCGCACGACCCGCTCCACGAGCGCCAAGTGTTATAACTGGCACGAGATGTGACGTGCTAGACACAGCCAGCTTTGTCGTGCGGCGTCAGGGACGTGGTTCTTAAAACCTGTTTCTTTGCGAACATCATTTCAATGTAACCTTGTTTTACCTTATTTTACAGTTGATTATTATCAGACGTAATTATCTATTCTTTTTTGTAATAGCTATGTTGTTACTTTGTTGTTGTCGTCATTGTTGTTGTCGTAGCCGTCATCTTTGCTAGGACAATGTTAAAATAAAAACTGTTCAGAGCTGATTACTGCACATCAAAATAATATAAAATACAAAAACCTCTGAGGCGGAGTAAATGTTGTTCTTCCAATGAGCTATTCTAGTCTACGATTTTAACAAAGTCAGACATTTTAAATATCAGAGCCCATGTTGCGGATTGGATTAAGAGGCCATTTGCAGGTGTTACGACTTAGGTGGCCAATCTTCAGTCTAGAAACAGAGGCGCCCCAGTAAATAATCCTTCCTTGTTACTTAATCCACTTGTTTGTGGTCAAGTTTCGTCTCCTTAGGTACCAATACTTATGTCACCACTGTTTCTCTCAGTTCTCAACAAGTTCAGGACAGTTCAGTTGTTGTTTACGTAATATGAAAATGTAACAATGACAGCTGCAGTGGATCAGAGCATAATTGTGCTAAAGAAAAGGTTCTCGAAGGGAAACCTCTGTCCGTATTTGAACCAGTGAAGGATGATTTCTATTTGAGAAATCGCTGTTTGCCCTCATAAGTCCTGCTCATTGCATCCAATTCCCACTTAATTATTGCTGGAACACCTTGATAAGCTTATTAGCGTTGTACGAGTATGATAAACGGGTCACTCACCTCAGACACAGTGTCCAACCCTTTTCAAACAGGCAATTATCATTCAACTGCAGAAAAAGACTAGAATAAATGTTACAGACCAGTGCTGGATTTTTCATTTTTGTCCAAAATATTGAAGAAAGTAGGTCTAACTCAGCTGAAAATATTTAAGAATTAATGATTTATTGAATCTCTAGCAGTCGGCTTATGGAGAAAAACATAACCCAAAAACAGCACTTTTGAAAATTCACAATTATCTAGTATATGCTGCAGACAGTGGAAAAGTTTCTATTCTAACACATCCAGACTTTAGTACTGCATTCGAGTCAATAGTAGAATGCACGATTTCGAGAAAAAATCAGACCTGATTTTCCGCCGAAAGCGCAACCAAGAAGATAGGCAAATCTGTGGCACTTGCAGTCTCTTGACTGGGCAAGATGACATAAGATGTCAAATGATCTTAACACTGAAATTCGACATAAGTCGTTTGACACATCAAGCTGGGTAGGAATGGGCAAATTTACACTATGCCATGCGCTGGCCCTACCAATTTTGCCTTTACTGTATCATGCTCTCTAAAACACCATCTAGACCCACTGTCTCCTATCTCCCAGTCTTCGAGAACAAGTAGTGATCGGCAACCACAATGAAGGCCCAGCGTTATTATTTACACACGTTTACCTCATTTCCAGTTTGGGCCGAAAGCTGAGGCAAGGCTAAGATCATGGTTTCTGACCGGAAGTACGTCAGTCGTTTTCCTACATAATTATTAACACTACTCATTAATGGGATGATTTGGAAAGCATCTAGGTTCAATAGAATATGCGTCTGAGGGACAAACCAAGAAGTCAGGCAACTCCCTTGGTTGATGGGATTTTCCAAAATATTGGTGATCTTTACTGACCATTCAATTTTACTTCCAATTCGAAAGTCTTTGTACATGTTATGGTTTGTCGGATCTCTCTTCAGATGGTGTCAGTCATATTTGTGTGACCGGAAACAACAGATTTCACTGTTGTGTTTGACCTAAATTTTGGGGCTCCACAAGGTCCTGTGTTGGGTCCAGCTTAACACAATATGTGTGTAAAGATCACAGAAATCTGAACAGTGCAGAAACCGTTGATTTCGGTGCAGAAGTTAGAAATTTAGGTGCTTATTTTGGTGACAGTAATATCAATGGACCATGAAGTAAACCACATGTGTAAACAAATGTATTGCCAACCACGCATAATAGGACCATGTCACATATATTAAGTGAGGCTTGTCTTATAACTCTTATTTTAGCATTTATATTTTCGAGATTAAAATATTGCAGTGTTATGCTATCAAACCTAAGTAATGAGACTATTAATAAACCTCAAGGGGTTTTAAACCAAACCAGAGCTCTCACGAAAACTAGAGTCCAGAGGAATGGGAGATCGTTGTGCTCAACCCTATGCTCTTCGCCAGACAAAAGAGATGTTGAACAAGCATTGTAAAGAAGAAAAATCCCTTTGGCAATAATCTGTTTTACTCTTTTGTCTTGTTGATATTAATATTTAATAACATGCACTATATGCAACACAGTCTTTTGTTCTCTCTTAATTAGGAGCCCCATCTAGCAACTTTGATTTGCATGTAATCTGTTCTGATTTTTTCCCCGTCATATTTAACCCCTGCTGTCGCTTTCCCGTTAATGTCATGGCCAAATATGTTTCTTTTCTTTTCTTTTTTTTTTTTCCTCATTCAAGCTTAGAAAGACCTGGGAGGTATTTTATTTTCAAAGATATTTAGGATTCATCTGTTAAGCTCACATCAATTTTGAAAGTAACAAATAGTTTTAAATAAGTAAGTCCTGCTTCCAAAGTAAACTGATAGGAATGAAAGTCCAATGTGTGACAGCAAGGATACATTAAGAGAGCAGGATATGGAGATACACAATTTGAAATACGTTATCAGATGAATGTATCACGTAAATTGCTTGATAATGTACTGTTTCTAAGGAACGGACGGTGTCTTTTGTTTTTGTGTTACATCAGAGCTTACAAAAGGACAAAAAAAGTGGAAGTAAAGTGACAACTGCCTTACTGTTCATAACGCTGTACCCCGCTTAGTCTCTAGCTCTACTCTCTCTCCATGGTATGTCAGTCACATCTAACCTTTGGAACCAAACCGTTCCCACATACATATTAAAACTAATTACTGTCCTTACGAATGCATGCGTGATGAAGATGTGTAAGTGAGAGGACTAGATGATACTTATTAATTATCTGTTCAGCTTACATTAAAGAATGGAGAACTGTGATGTTGCCGTGGGGCTTTGCAATATAAAGTCAAGTATATCTTGGTGAGTTCAGAGCAATAAGTTGGTCTCTGCTCAGATATCATAAACCCTTTAATGTGGACAATAACGCAGGTCAATTCTGTCATCATCACAGTTTATTGTTTTTCACTACCACCTCTTTCATTATCGTGATATTAGTCGTTTTCGTCTTGGTATTCACTAGCACGGTTTTCATTGCTCCAGTCATCGTCGTCTTTACAACCACCTGCATTTTTGTCATATCCCACTTCTTGACCATTGCACATGGTGTCTGTCATGTTTCCCCCTTCTTCACATCTAGCAAGTCATTCTCTTTTGCAACACCTACAACAAAATGTACTTTAATCATATACTTTCAAATTCGCAAAGTTTTGAAGCGTCTTCCTATGTATTATAGGATTAGGCCTAGTTCCTCTTTGGGAGACCCAACCATACAGACATCGGCTTCAATGGTTGCCGTTATGGTCGTTAATGAAAGTGTAAATTACAGCCAATCTTTCAAATATAGAATACAGTTGTTGGCTTAGTAAAAATATTTGACGTATTGACGTCTTGATGACGTATTGGTCACACATCCCTCTCTGATTCTACATTTAGACAGATCTCTCTCTCTCTCTCTCTTTCTTTTTTTCTTTCTTTCTTTCTTTCTTTCTTTCTTTCTTTCTTTCTCTCCCTGAGCACTTCCATTGGTTTTCTTAAATAAGAACAATCAGATCAAAAAACAATCAAGGAAAAAAAGAATTCTAATTGAGCGGAATGGCATTCACGTGGATGAAATACAAGAAACAGCGATGTCGGTAATGCGATGCTGGTTTCACAACATTTAGTGCGTTGGTTGGTGCCGTGACATTAGGCATTAAAGGCATTAAAAAAAAAAAAGAAAGAGAGAGAGAGATAGAAATACATACGGACAAAAAGAGGAACGGACTTTTCGGTCACAAAGAAAGATAGAGAGAGCGAGAGAGAGAGAGATAGAGAGAGTGAGAAAGCGCCAGGAGGCTTGCTGGGAATAGATAGAGAAACAGACGCACTGGCAGAAAGACTTTGTTTTGATGTTTGTACATGTTTTAAGGCCGAGTCTATTTACGCAATTACTTGTCTCAATAGGGGACAAAATGTGTAACGTGAGTTAGTAAAGCGACTTATCACTTAAATAAGAAATATAAGTCAAGATAGCCTTTGGCAAGTGGCTGGAAAGGCATAAACAGAACGTAACATAAGATCGATCTGAAGAGATAGTTCGCTTAGAAATCTCTTTGCTTCTCCTCCTTCAATAAGGACCTCGGTCTCTGACACACCAGTTTTTTTGTTTTTTTTATAACTGTTGACAGCAAACTCTAATTTCACTCCTGGAGACACTGATACAGTGGAAAGCGATTACAAGTCAAATAAGAGATTTTGTTAGGATGATGATTCCGATTGAGGAGACCTGAGAGTGATAATTGGATTTTGTTAATAAGAACAAAGAGATGAAAAAAAAACAACAACAACAACAAAAGATAATCAGTGAAAAAAGAGGAGGTTAATTGACCGGAATGAAATCTTTATGCCAACAATAGTGGAAAACAATGGACAAATAAACAGGCAATGCGCTACTGGTTTCACAACGTTTAATACGTCGTCGGTGATGTGGAAACCAAAGAGACACGAAAAAGAGAGGCACAGACACGGGAGAAAAAAGAACTCATGGGTCCGTCAGAAAAAGAGAGAGAGAGAGAGAGAAAGAAAGAAAGAAAGAAAGAAAGAAAGAAAGAAAGAAAGAAAGAAAGAAAGAAAGAAAGAAAGAAAGAAAGAGGAATATTTTATAAAGGATAAAGAGCATTCGACATACAGAGAAACAGACGCACAGCAGATTTTCTTCTGATTTTGTGTATTTAAAAGTAGGGAGCCATTTCAGGGGGTTGGGCGCCAAAACTATGTCCATTCTTCTTCTTCTTCTTCTTCTTCTTAGTATTATTATTATTATTTTAGTGTTGAAGCGGTTTATATTTCATAATTAAACTAATATTTACAGTTATTTGAGCGTTTCCCTCTTGAATACCTGAGCCCTGCAGAGCTTACTTGCTGGCAGCAGCAAACACAAAGGTCAGGCTTGAACTAAATGAACCCGTAAATCTAGTAAAGATCAACTCCATTCCAGTGACAGACTTAGGATATTCCTTCCTGATCTCTTCCTGTCTGGAATCTCTCTCCTCTTCCTCCCCCCTCCCCTGTCCCCAACCACCCATCTTCCCTTCCCTATTCTCCCTCCTCTCCTGATCTATCTCTCTCCCTGGTCCGTCCTTCCTAACTGTCATTACTCCAGGAAGTTCCCTCTGCTGAATTCCATGGTCATTAGTCTGCATTCTCACGCCACAAATTTTGTCATCATTCCATTACACTGGACAGTATCGCTGTCTCTCTTTCTCGATTTTTTCTCTGGCCCCCACTTTCTAGCCGCGACGTTTTCAGGGAGAGTTGTAGTGCCATAGACGTCTCGCTAAATCTGTTCTACACCATGTTTCATCAGCAGTCGATCGCCAATTTGCATTGACTAGACACCCACCGTTAAACTGCGACTCCATAACTATATTTTAGGGGTTGCCGTGGTCATGTGGTTTGGCGTCTGCTCCTCGGTGAAAACATTTCACGTCGTAAGGTAGTGGGTTCGACTCGAGGGTCCCTCCATCCGGATATAGAAGGACACGAAGATCAAAACTTGCAGTTTTTCAATGACCCTGCTAGGGAAGCCCAACGTCTAACCTTCTGGGATAATGGGAATATTTTTCGGATATTCCGTGTGTACGTTATGCACGTCAAAGATCCCCTGAATGTTAACAAATCGCTGTAGAATAGGCTGTTGCCCGGGCAAAATATCCACATTTCAAACTCTACTCACAAAAATGTTCATCAAAAAAAGGAAGCCATTTAAAAGGCGAAACAATCATACTCTACTGGGATTGAAAGACTTTAAGAGAAAACAAATACATTAAGAAAGATGAGGTTTCCTTGGAATCATGTAGCATTCATATATCTTGGATGTTTAAAAGTAATCTGATGTTGACTCATATTACCTTGAGCTTTACTTTATCAGAGATATAATTCCATGAATTGTGATTTGATAGAAGCAATCGACTCGACTGGTGTTTCTTTAACATTTCGTGTCTTCACGGTTTTTTCTTCTCGTTTCTTCACTGTCTGTGGGACAACGCAATTGATATTCCACACCACAGGAATTAGTAATTTCAAACGGATGACATCGGCAAAAATACTTAATATAATTCTTTAAATTTATCTGGCTCAAGATTTGCCTCATAAATAATGCATGCCTGAAAAATGCATGATACTAGTCTTGCTGTCCTTATTTTCCACAGGACTGAGCATACAATGTCTATTTAGCAACAGCTCAGCTTGAAAACTCCTACGTGAGCGAATGAATATATTGGGAGAGAAGTGTACTCATTGTGACTTACGACATTTCTCCAGTCCTGGACTACCACACAAATTAAGCAGTTGTAATCAATTTCCAACTCCCGGGGTGGTTTGCGCACGATTGTTTACGTAGCTCTACACCAGATGGCACCTCTTGCGTCGCCTCTTTGACACACATTTACCGCCCATTCATTTCGTCCAGAGACCTGGGGGATAGAAATAAATGGAAACAAATGTTCACCGGATACCAAGGGAGAAGTCTAAGGATTACATAACATGTCTATACACCGGGAATTTCCCGAAGTAAAACTCCTTTCATTATAGAAGGATTCAGGGAACAGGTGACCTTGTGGTTTCGGCTTAGGACTCACACATTTGGGGACGATGGGCACGGAGTTTGAATGTTTAACATGGGCAGCAGTATACGAAAAATGAGAATAACAGCACCATCAACTTCAGTAATAAAAGAACTGAAAATCTTCACAAAGTATAGACTGATCACAAAAATAGACAAGAAGGAGTGAAAAACAAAAACAAAAAAAAAAACAAAAAAGAATATATTATTACGAGTATTAATAATTAAAGAAAAGCTACAAAAACAAAACAAACAAACAAACAACCAAACTTGGAGCTAATTTCATACTGGTCAGTTAACTGTATCGGGATTCTAATCATTACAAAGTCTCAAAGTCTAAGCATGTAGATGGAAAGTGTTGTAGTGTTAGGTATTTGTGATGACGTAAACATTCAGATTTGAGGAAGTGATAATAATGCTTCAAGATAACACGATATTAGTTCTCTGTTACTTCATAGCATGCAAACCGTTCTGAAAATAATATCAGAGTAAAGCAGAATAGCAGAATCTTTCACCGGATTGGTCTCTTGACACCTCTGGGATTAAATTAACTTAATGTATTGCTGAGATACCGTTCTGTTATTATTGTATTATTTTAGTCGGTTATAACTGTCGTCTATGATATTGTTACTCCATTACTCTTAGAGAACTAATTAGTTAATCCAATGAATTATGTAAGAAAACACAGAGCACGTTTAGGGAGGTAGAGAGAGAAGTATGGATAGACTGGGATGTTGTAGAGCAAGAGACAAAAAAGGAGATGAATCGGTTAATGATGAGGGGAAGAAGCAAAAGAAAAAAAATGAAATAAAAAGGCAGACAAGATGTTTGATTGAAGAAAGAGATTGAGGGACAGGAAGAAGGAAATAAGGTTAAAAAAAAACAACGTTATTACACAGGATATGTGATAAGTTAAGACGATTTTTTTTCCTCCGCTGAAGGAAATTTCATGCCCAGTTAATGAAGTATCATTCACACTTACTTTCATATTAATATTTTTACAAATAGCACCAGAACAAGGACTCAAACAACTTGGTCGTGATTTAAAAAGCGTGTTTGCTGAGGGTAGAATGTGATTTCTGTAACCCTCTCGATTGCTGCCCACATGCAACAAAAACCCAGAATATTTCAATTGATTGTAAGCTGTGCGCAAAGAGTCTCCTCGAAAAACGTTAAGTTTTAACAGAAATTCCTCCAAGCAGAAAATAGAACCCAAAAGAGCAAAGGAAAATAATGTTGGTGGGTCTCTCGTTTCACAGTGTTATTACATTAGTTAGATAGCCATAGAGTCAAACGGAAAGACTGAGTCAAAGAAAATGGAATTGTCTCAAAAATCTGAAATCTCTGCAGCATATCTGGATGTTAGTTTGGCCTAATGGGGTGACTGTGCCTGTCGTTACCTGTGCGACAAATGCGAGCCCTAAACATAAGACTGCCGGGCTCCTGATCAGGGAAATGTCAGAGATCTAAATAAATCATTGGAATTATAACAAGACTTTTTTATGTCCTACTCAGTGACAAGAATGGTGAAACTAACAATGGGGATTATTTGTGAACATTCCTATTACTCTCCTTTATCAGACACAAGAGGTTTAGTAAAGGGTAGAGAAAAGGAGGGGGGTGGGCACATAGCTGCACTCTGTGCTTGAAATGCACATATAAAAAATTCTAAAAAAAAAAAAAAAAATCATGATGTAAAGAAAGTCTTTCCTCCTATTCGTAAGTATCCACCCCCCCCCCCCCTCCCCCAACCCAGCCCCTCCTTTTTTTTTTCACTCTTTCCACTAACAAGAAAAGATGCTGATTTTTCTTCTTTTTTTTTTTTTATGCGTGTCCAACGTCCCTTTTGTTTGTCTGGCAAAAGGAAAAGATAGGACTGGTCACAAAGTAATCTTCCAGTTGAATTATATTATGCCCAGTTCACTGACAAGACAGGTTATTCTTACAATCATGTGTTGTCTATGCAATGATTGACGGTGGGTCAACAATTTCCTAATAGGAAAGACAGTGGGGTCATGTCAGAGATCAAGAACATTATTTGGGGTTTGGTTTACCATGCATGAAGCTGGAGAAAGCCGTAACTCCTTCCTTGGTGTATTGTCCCAGTCCTTTTTTAGGAGAAATAAATTCTGTTTGCAAATGTGCTGGATCAACAGGCCACTAGTTTCGGATTTCTCCTCCTCCACCTTCACTCCAGTGGAGGGTGCATGGGTCTCTTACAAGACCTCGCCTCTAAATTATGTAAGCTGCTTTTGTCCTAAACTTTATTTTTGCTGCAGTCTGTCATGGGCCAAGAGAATTATTGTGGTATGACAATTTGTCTCCTTTTTTTTTTTAAGTTCATTTGTTTATTTTTATTCAGTTGTTTATATATTTGATTCGTTGTTTATTTATTTGTCTATTTATTTATTACTTATTCATTTATTTATTTATTTTGTTCATTTTTTTTTCACTCATACATTAATTTGTCAATTTGTTAATTTATTTGCTTATTTATCTACGGGTATTTTTTTTTTCTTTTATACTAATCTATTTGTTTCTCTTATTTTTTCTCTCAAAATTATTTGCTATCTATCTATTTATTTATTCCACCCTTTGTCCATTACCTTGATCCCAGTTCAGTGTATTATGAATAGCTAGTAGCACATTGTAGATATAATGACTGAAAATAAACCAAAATCTCCATCTCCTGAAAACGTCGATTCTTTGTCCCTGACATTGCTTGCCAATGGTTCATCTTTAAAATTTTCACGATACAAGGATTACAAGGATGTGTCAATCTTGAAAGGAATTTCATTTTCATCATGGGAGACAGCTCTACTATTTTTGCAAAACTTTAATTTCCAGAGTTATCTCCTTTGTTTTCTGGCAAGTTGTTTTCGAAAGCCTATTAGTCTTGACAAACTAGAATTATCCCAGTTTTCAGTAACTGCTCGATTTTACTGAATGTTTTTGTGGGTAGAAATTTGGAATTTGGAATTTTGCTTTGACAGTGGCACTCCGCCGACTCCTCATCGATTTTAAATTGCCAAGGGTTCTTTGACGTACGTATCGTACACACAGGACCTCCGAAATATATTTGCCCTTATCCGAGAGGGCTAGACGTCGGGCTTCGGGAGCCAGGGAACCGTTAAGTCACCGAAAAAAACGCAGGTTTTCGATTTTCGTGTCCTTCTATCCCCTAGTGGGAGAATCAGCGAGTCGAACCGACATGGGTTCTTTTGTGCTTTTTTTTTTTTTTCATCCTGAAGCAAACTCCAAACCACATAGCCACTGGTACCCCCAGTTTTCTAGCAATGGAATTTCGTTATTTTATTATGTGGACTTACATGATTTTGCGGTTCTGATTATAATGTGCTTTCCCAAGGACATACATTATTTTGCCTATTGCCTCGAAACCATGAAAGAAACCAGTATTGATGAACAACACCTAATGTTAAAAGTCTCATCCATTTTCTTTCTTGCATTATCCATTCCTTTGTCTCTTTACTGCCCCAATCCCATTGAAATGAATCAATCAGGAGTCAAATCTATCTGTGTAATTCCATATAAAAACTATATAAGACAAGTTCTTTCACGACATGTAATGAATTATTTATCGGCGGTTGTAACTCAAATAAATTATTTTCAGACCCCCTTCTTCTTTCCTTCGCTTACGCATGCATTGTTTATTTATCTATTTAGTACTCGCATTTATTTATTTGTTTATTTATTTATTTGTTTATTTATTTATTTGTTTATTTATTTATTTATTTATTATTACAAATGCATTTGTCTATTTTTTTATTTAACTATTTCTCTATTTATTTCTTTATCTCGTCTTTATTCATTCATCAATTAATTTAGTTTTTAAAAAAATATTTACTTATTATATTTATGCATCTACTGTTGACCGCAGCGCGAAGGAGAAGTGATTTCTCGGTTCTAAAGGTTCCTTTGTGACCTCTGTCATCTGTTCACAGTGTATCCATTTTCCATATCCAGAAAATAAAGGGTTGGGCTTATTATATCTTTAGTTCTGGTCATCTGTAGCGAAATTGAGCGTGACCTGAGAACCAAAGCAAGCAAAGCTGCAGACCTTTTACATCAGGACTCCTAACTGCTTGTATATCTATTAACTACGTCTCACCTGAATGAATGAATGTCATGCGATTTATGTCTCTATGTCAGCAATCGGTCTGGTCACGCACCCATTCCTTTCAATAGTTGAAGAAATCGCTTCCCATTTGTGTACTGTGTCAGGAGAATCCAGGATTCAGAATGCCCAAACATTTTTTTCCCACAAAACATAAGAAGAATAATAGAGCAGTAGTCCTTTTGTTAGAGAACGGCTAAAGTGTTCAATGCCTCCCTAACAGTCTCGTGGAATGGAGACGGCTCCCATTATAAACCCAATGAAAATAGTTTAACCTTTCCAACAGGGCAGTATTTCCGCCGAGATTTCACCACATACGAGATTGAAAGGCATATAGAGAACGTAACGGGGTCGGCAACAAGCAACAAATAAAGTAAATTTTACAAAACAATAACTTTCCCAAATACATAAAATTAACCAAATTACGCACATAAAACGTTTGTAGTGAAGACGTGCCAGGATAGCGGTCTTAAGAAAAAGTGCACAAGAAACTTAACGTGGAAGATTTGGCCTCAGAATGCTCCCAAAATCTCAAGTTTTAATGAGCTGTGGGCAGGGCCGCCGAGAGTTAAAACGGGCCCCACAGCTGGACATCACTGCGGGCCTCTTATCAAAATACAGTCAATTCCTATTATAGTCAAGTCAGTTACTGTCAAGTTTCGAATACAGTCAAGCTCATCTCTTGCACCATGTAAACCATACGTAGTTTACTATTTTCGATTATAGTAAATATTCGGTTATGGTCAAGTCAACAGTCTACAGTTTTGGACTTGGCTATTTCCGGAATTGACTGCATTCAGAAATTCATCGTTATAATAAAACCTGTAAATCGAGGTAAATGTTACATTCAAGGTTCAACGTTCGTGCATTCATGGTGCTAAATTAAAATATATTAATGTCTAAAATGACTTTTGCAAAGTAAACGCTGTTCGTCATCTAATTTGACTTTATTTGTTTTGCAGTTAATCGAAAGTTCAATATTCAAAGAATCGGTTACGTTTATGTGTACAGATTTGTGTGCACTAAACAAACTGGTGTTTTGACGTAGATTAAGCCACACATAAGTCCTTAATAACGAGGTAACTGTATGGAACCGACTTTTATAGCCTGCAAGAGAGATGGCTACAACAAAACATTGCGGGCTTTTCTGCTTGCAAACAAATTATACTGTTGTAATCAATCATTCTTGCAAGTCGACCTTTCACTGCCAGCATTCCAAGGTTGATCAGGCGTTCTTGACACATTGTCGATCTCAGAACAAAAATGATACTAGATCTAATAATAATGTGAAACAAAATAAATAAAATGCTGACTAACACTGAGCATTTACTGCAACCTTTTTTTTACTTTATAGGTCATGACAAAAATTGACATGGTCGGGCCGGCCCCCCTGACAGATGCGGCCCCCCAGCCAGTGACCCCCCCCCCCCTCTCGGTGTACCTAGCTGTGGGTTATAAAACGTGGTCGAAAAAGTATTTATTTGTGATCAGTTTCACCTTCACTTGATCAAAATGTTAAAGTAATTCTCTCTCTGAAGAACAAGTTCTATTCAAGACTGTAAACGTACAGGAACTGCATTTCAAGTGTTTGTTCGTTCGTGTTTGAGATTTTAAGGCGCATCCGTACGATCAGGACTACACTGCGCCCTCATTTTAGCTGTAAATGCCTTTAAAGTTGAGAGAGCTACTTTCAGAGGGGGGAATTTAACACGCCACAGTTACGAAGTAATACACGATGTCACAAATAGTAGCAAAAAAAGTGTACGATTCAACAAGTTGAGGAACAAGAATAATTGCTTCTGAAGTGTGGGCAAACATAGGACATGACCTGGTGAAAATGTGGACGTTCCGGGGACACGAAAACTTCTTGAATAGGCATTTACAGTCAGCAATTGAAATGCCGAAAGCAAAAAAATGGAACAGTTTCTCTTTTGAATTCTTTATGGATTGGGGTCTCATAACACAGGGAAAAGAGTGTATTGAGGGATTTTAAAAAATGATGTAAAGCAAGTAAGTTTTGACTTACTGTACAAACAAAAAAGAAAAAAAAAACCTTTGATATAAAGAGGCCAGTGTACCTATTTAGTATTCTTAAATTCTTCGTTTAGGATTTCAGGTCACTGTGGTGTAAGGTTTTTAGACAGGGTCTTCATAGACTGTATCATGTTATGACCAAGCTGCTGTGCTAAATGTGATCTTGCGTGCAGAATTGCAAGCGAACCTAGAAAGAAATTGTTCAGACTTTGTATGAATGATTTGTTCATGTCGAATCTCACTTATTTCATAGACCGAGTCTACTAAAGCACTCCGACTGACATGTTTATTCATGTTGATGCAATCCAGAACATAAAAGGGTGGGGGAGGGGGGGGCGGGCATTCTGTATTCATATCTCTTGTTTACTTTCCTAGAACGAGTTAAAGAATCCACTGACAAAACAGGACAAGTGACACGGAAATCAGCAACTCACTACGCAAGCAAGTTTCAGACCATTAAAAAAAAAGGCATCCGTCGTCTACCTCCCCCCCCCCCCCCTCCATGCTCCTTTCCTCCAACAGAAAGCAATAGTATCCCAGAGAGTTAAATTTATATTTTCAATGAACTTAAGTCACCAGGCAGAATATGGTGCTCATGACGTAAGTTTAAAAGGAAGAGAAAACATCAGTGGACTTATTGAGGCTAGAGGTAGGCATACGACACACGGCTTCATACACAAACACAGGACATCCGTCCTCCGCCTCCAAAATAAAAATGAACACTCAGCACATGAAAGCCATTCTCCTTCCTTACTATGAGTATTTATGCTTCTAATTTCAAAACTATTTTTTTCCCACGCTCTCATCTAGGGGAAGGTGGGCGACAAGAAATTAAAAGTAAAACAATAAGGGCTGTAAGCCAATGTTTACATTTTGGCTTTCTATTTTAAGTTTCTCCAAGGGATATCTGGATGGGTGACTACATGGACACACTGATTGGCTGACTGACTGACTGCTCCTTTTAACTGGTGCTGTAGTTCCTCGGGTCGCCTGTGAGATTTAGTGACAATCCTCCTCCACTCCTCTCTTCTCTCTGCCATCCTTAGGGTGTCTCCCAGCTCCAGTCCAGTCCATTCCTTGATGTTATCTTCCCACTTCGTTTTCTGTCCGCCTTGTCTTCTTCCGCCAGGGACTGTGCCCTAAGACTGTTTTGGCCTGACTCGTTGATCTGGACACACGGAGAGCTACCAATCTTCACCACGGTTCGACAGGATCACAATAACGGCTGAGATAGTTTTATCTGCAAAAAGGCTGAAAAGTCTGAAGAAACTTACTACTACTGCACAATATAAATAACATTAGAAACGGGACGTGACGAGGACTGGAGACGGATATGCTATCTTTGGGCGGAGTATCCAGTGATGTCAATCTGCACTTGTAGACTTCCGCTGGACTTCAGTCTTGAATTAGGACACTGGGTCGTAGTGACCATTCCGGGACAGGATGATGACTAGGGAGAAACAGTAAGAATTGTCATTACATATATATATACATATATATATATACATGTGTGTATAAAATCATCAAAACATAATGCATATATATATTAGATTAGATTAGATTAGTTCTATGCTTCTTCTCTCCCGCTCTCTCTCTCTCTCTCTCTCTCTCTCTCTCGCTCGCTCGTTCGGTCTCTTTCTCTCTCCCTTTCTCCCTATTCTGACTTCGAACTCTTT
>JBCAUA010656017.1:0-30804 GCA_038406235.1 Peronia verruculata
TGGTGCTGTTACTGCAAAACTGAAATCAAGTATGGCAACGGTGGTGTTCGTTGCTTGAAGGACCATGCCAATAAGTCCAAAGCACATGAAAGAAATAGAAATCTAATTAGATCTAACCAGTGTCTGCCAGCAGCAATGCAAGCTACAGCAAGCAGAATTGCTGGAACTGAAACTACTAGTACTTGTACCAGCAGTGGTAGCACCTCTGTTCCATTGCCCTATGGTGCAGCACCGAACGTTGAGCAGCCTCACAGTTCTCATAGTAGATCTAAAGTAGACCTAGAGGTTTCTTCAGCACCCAAACCAGTCTCTCTCAAAGATAGAACAAGCCACCAAGAATCCCTTGTCTGTAGCTTTTTGTCAGAGCACACCCTTATGGCATCTCATCTAATCGAACTTGCTCAAGAACTTGCTACAGATAGTGCTGCTTTGAAAATGGCCGGGGGGCGTTGCTCCCTGGACCCCCCACGAGGGACTCCGTCCCTTGACCCTGGCCGGGGCCTATGTGGCCCCTGGACCCCGGCGAATAGCTGTCAGATTTTTTGGGCAGAGGCCATTTACATCCCTGATAATATAGCAAGGCTGCTTGACAGTCATCCGTTTGAATAAGCATGGGTCAAACACATTACGAAAGACATAGCAATTTTTATCACTGTGTTTATATTCAGAGAAAGCAAAACCGCGTTTTAATACTATTTTAATATTCAGAAAATTATAGTCGAAAACAAAAGTCAAAATCGATTTAGTTTTGTACTTTATTTTATTTATTTATTATTTTTTTGTAGGAAAAAAACCCCTACATTCCCCCCCCCCCCCCTCTTTTTTTTTCCTTCCGCACAACAACTAACCAAGACCAACATTATTTGCAAGGGAGAGCAAATGAATACCAAACTTGCATTTTACCATAACAATATATAATAGAGTAGAGATAAAGAAGAGCTACCATTTGTGTGTACCATGTTTGCTCACTCTCCCCGCTCTTCCCCTTTATCTTTCCTTTGTTTGTCTCTCCCCTCCCCCTCCCGCCCTCTGCGCTCACTAGTACAGTGGATGTCACCTGATTACCCCAGATTTGCACTCTGTTCACATGATATACTTGCGTCGTGCGTCATAGATGTCCTGGGTCATGTTTACTTGAGATATAGTGGGTAGCCAGAATGGTATCGCGCTACGTGTACTTAACTTTTAACTCTTTTACTGTCAGGACATAATTATGTATGTTTATTTCAGTGGCTCCAGTGAGTTTTTCCCTGTGCCAGATCGTTTTGACAAGTTCAGTTCCGTCCCTTTTGCCAGACACAGGGGGTGTTGAATAAAGAGTTTTTTTTTTTTTTAAAAGTCACTTTTGCTCTCTTTGCTCATGGAAAATTCCGAAAACTTCATGGCATAAGGAAGGTGAATTCTTCTATTGGAATAATCATATCCGATTTTTGGTGATTAGTCATTCGAATGACAAGAATTTTTTTTTTTTTTTGTCTTTGCACTGCTCCTTCAACATAATATTGTATCTAATAAAGGGAATTTAAAAGGCTGTTTAAAACGATTTTTCATTCTTAATATCCAGTCATCATTGTTACCAGCAATATCTTTGTTCACTTTGATGAACTCTGTAGAAGTACTAGAAGTCAGTTCTAAATATTTGAATTGGCGTTTCAGAATTCGATTAGTTATAGTCTTGGTAGTTTAAAGGGTCAAGTGGCAACTATCGTACCAGGTTTATACCCTGTCTAGTTTATGACCTGACAAGGGTCCAAATACTCAACCCCGCTTGACAGACGGTCTGTTAGCTAGACTCGTTATCTCAGCTTTGGGCTCTTTAGAATAATAAATACCATAATTATAATAGTTGCAGTTCACATAGACTCTAATGTGGAATAAAACTCTGCCACATTATTTTCTGTCCTTCATTCTGTTGGTTCTTGGCAAAGGTTCCCAACCGGTAGATCGCGACAGTTAATCTTAGGTAAGGAGAGAGAGAGAGAGAGAGAGAGAGGGGGGGGGGGGTCAAGGAGGGGGATGGGAGAGGATCCCGTAGCTTTGCTTGAAATGGCTTGGGATGTAATTAATTTCATCTCATGAACTGCACTCTGTATGCCGTTACATATTTTTCTTTTTTTTTTGTGTTTTGCTTTCAAAGAACAACAAAGCAAAACAACAAAACGAAACTTGTGCTACAACGGTTCAGTGTCATTGGATGACATGGGAGGTTTCTGCATGCACGCCAGTGTGTGTATGGGCCTGTGTTATTATGTATTTGCAAGTGCATAATAATAAGATGTGTCCGTACTATCGATTATATGAATGTGTGCGCACTAGCGTATGCCTGAGTGCCTGTTTAGCTGTGCTTAGGCATGGGTGCTCAGATGTTTTTTCTCTCTCCATCAAAGAAATATGATATATAAAATATAAATCAAACTGCTGATAGTAAAGGGTCGTGTGGGTTTCAAGCTTTTGAATAAGGGGTCACGAGTGCCAAACGTTGGGAAGCACTGGTTTATAGGTTTTGTGTTACATAAGTTGCAGCAAAGTGTGTGTGCGTGGTGTGTGTGTGTGTGTGTGACGCTTTGTAGTCGTCACAGTGCTGATGCGCTGTTAAATCAAAACCCCAGTCTCAAACTAAACCCCTCGCAACAGTAAGTATGAGAATGCGACAACCCTGTCCATTGCCTAGGCTAGCTGATTACTTATCTCTTGTGATTTGATGTGGTCGGTAATGAAATGTGTCTTTTAAAAACTGGCACTGTTATTTATTTTTTAAAGAATTAAATCAACCACGCGCGAGGTGTTTGTGAGTGAGATCGATGTGCCTGTTGTACGTTTAATTCTAGAAAAGTCAAGGGGCCGATCAGTTCAAAGATCAGATCAATGCTTTACTTTGGAATTTCCCTTCAAACGGCTCACACTATCGTAATGCGATATTGACGCTATGTGATCATAAAGCATGGAATGTTATTTCTTAAATATGACAGATTTTCCATAGAAAAACAGTGTCGACATGTGGCACTGACACTTCACCTCTATAAATAAAGCATTAAGTGTCATTTTCTTAAATAAGAACATTTTTGTCCATAGATAAATGATGTCGAGGTATGGTACTGCATCGCACGAAATGAAAAAGCATAAAGTGTCATTTGTTACAATTAGACTTTTTTTTTTTTTAAATAGACCTCAAGACATCTGAGCAGTTTCTACATAAACCGTAGGGGTCAGTGCAGTCGGCAATAGATGAGACTACTATAAAGTTGGCACTTTTATGTTCTCATACAAATTCAGATCCTGCCGGGAATTGGGAAAGATTGGAAGATTAAAACCTGCAATTTTTTTGGCTTCCGTGGCTCAACGATTGCCAGTCTTCTTAGATAGAGAAGTCCGGAATTCTAGCATTATCGGACGAGGGCAAAACATAATGACAGAGGTTCCGTGTGTAGGTTAATTAAAAAAAAAAAAAAACTGGATGAAGAGTAGGCAGAGACACCGCTGCCCGGGCAAAATTTCCACGTTTCTGTGTGTGACCTTCTTGTCTGCTGTGTTTGTTGATGCCATCTAGTTTCACACACGGGGCTCGGTAATACCAAAGGTGGTAAGTGATTAGATTCAGCGTTTGATAGAAACGAAGGTTTTATTTACACCCTAAATGCTGTGGCACTGAGGAAACTAGAGACTTTTTTTCTGGGACGGTGAAGGAGTGGGCGACACTAGGTTGGCTTGGTAATATATATTATGACAGGACACATAACATAAATACATATATAAAATTCCCCGCGGGGGCCCGGGATTAATAAATAGGTTCTCTGTTCCCACCTGCAGGCGGTGTAAGCCGGCCATCGGTGGGGTGTCTCTCATGGTGTGCTATCCTCGACACTCCAGGGAAGATATTTCTCACTCTCTCCTTGCTCCTGTCTTCTGTCCCGCTCTCTTTCCTCTTTTCTTCTTGACGTGCAAACGCATCTTACCGTGTTTGTCACAATATAGCCGTAATTGTGCTGATGTGTCGTTAAACCCCAACACAAACAAAGTGCGGATGTGTCGTTAAGCCCCAACGCAAACAAACAAACAAATATACTTGTATATAAAATATGGGCTTCGTATTTCTTATGTATTTCCACTCGTCATACATGCACATTGTAAACCGTCTGTCTTATCTCGTCATTCAGCGAAGAAGTTTCGCTTCATAATCACGCACAAGAAGTGCATAAAAATATGCTTCGCGAGCAAAAGTGCGTAGAAAATAAGGCACAGATGTTTGTACTTAGAATGCAGCCTTGTACGTGTAACATCAAAGTGCTGTGGCTGCGTGAGAAAAAAACTAATCACGCTTGGTCTAAATTCACGCAAGTAGTTCACTGATATGCGGTTGCCTTCCTTCCTCTGAGTCGATTCTTGAACAGGCTGTAGGCCTGTTGTTTATTTCTGACTCGTCATTTCATTTCAGATTCCAAGGAAGCCACTTGTGGATATTTGTTTTGGTTCTTAAATTGGCCTTATGTGACATTTGCAAGGATAAATTTGTCACATATTCTTATACAGACAGAACAGAGCAGATTCTGTGGTTACCCTTTACGCATTGCTTTCTCCTTTTGTGCAGTTGAAAGAAGGCGACAGGGACGGGGGAATCAGTCTGGATTTTTCTTTAAAGAAAACCCTTTTAGATTACATTATTTGACCTGATATTATGCAACCAGTTCCGGTTACATAATAGCTATGTGACATGTCACATTGACCAAACCGTCCTGCTTTAAAGGCCGACTTGCAACGCTCGGGCATTTTAGGGATGAGAACATGATAACAGCTCTGTGTCATAGCGATTGCACCACTCACAGTCCGGCTTGTGGACATTGCACCGCTTTGGGAACTCTTGAAATTAGATAGGGGAAACTGGTATTAGCATGGGAAACTGGTATTAATCATTTCATTGTACCCCGACTGAATAGTTTTGGGTGCGTTTGGCAGAGTATGAGAAAACAGATATTTCGGCGATACAATCTGTTAGTTCCGCAGCGAGCATTACTACAAACAACACTGCAGCTTCCCCACAAAGGACGAAAAAAACTGTCTAGTGTAGTTGCAGTGTTACACCCCACAGGTTGCAATCAGCTCTGGAGTTTTGTTTGAAAACACAGCCTTCCTACTTATGATTAAAATGGACTTATTGTTATATCATCTTTGTTTGAAATACATGTATAAGGCATTGATGGCAGCTGCATGTAATATAGGCCTCCTGAACCAGCCATTGAGATGACTGAAGTCTAACAGCAAGCCTAATGCTATGGCTCAAAACTTAACAAGAGAAGTCTAGTGTCCCCGGCTGCTTCGTCTTTAGCTTTGTGATATGTCACTCTGACATAACTAGTTGTACTCGGCCAGGCGTATCTCGCCAGAATGTTATATCTGTTCCAAGACGGAACAGCTGCATGTTTGTGTGTGTGTGTGTGTATGTGTGTGTGTGCATGTGTATGTGTGTGAGATTCAGAGGAGGAGGGAGGGGTGAGCGAGAAGGAGGGGTGGGAAGACCATGCTTTTCTGTCTCAATACAATAAACTACACGAATAGAACAAAACAAGATAAAAACAACAAAACGTCTACGTGAACACAGTAAATATGCAACAGGTTTGCACCATATAATTGGTGCACTTTTGGCTTGCGACCTTGTCCTCTCTTTTCCTTGTCTTCTTTTCCATTGTTCTTTCCTGTCCTGCCTCCCAAATATCTCGAGGGTAACTATCATTAGCCTTTGTCCGGAATAATTATATACTGAATAGACGCTCACAATGTAGAGGCCTTTGGACTTGGCTGCCACATTGTAGGAACCGAGTTGACATATCGAGCCTTTTCTTTGTTTATTTTATTGTGCATAAGTTTTCAAGAAACCAGATTGTGCGAGAAAAACTGTTATATTTGATAACGAAACAATAACATATTCCAGAGATAAAAAATGTGAATGACAATACGTTTAGTATTGTAACTATCTTTCATCGTACACATTGCGGTTTACAGTAGTGTTGTGCCTAAATGTTTGTCATACATCGTTATTGTATGCAGTTCACCACAGCAGTCTACCTCTAGTGCCAGGTTTTTATGAAGTTACTGTGTTCATTATGCATTTCTGCAAGTTATCTCTAAGTCATGTCCATGCCTGTGATGTGAAGACCGAGTGGCACATTTGAAGAGAATAATCATTTATTGTGCAAGTGATTTTGAGCTTTTTACTTACTTGAAATCCTCTCGGAGTAACAGCTGCTTCTACGCTGCTGGCGTGTTATAACGTGGCTATTAAAATATACTCATTCATTCTCTTGGGGAATATGATGTCACGTACAGTGCTAGATCTAGTTTTATATTGTGTGGGTTACTTGAAGCTCATTTTCACGCCAAACTACTTCTTCCCCAACCGGACATTTTGTTCCGTTCTGAAATATACATAAGCAGGTTACGTTGTAAAAGCGTCTTTCATAGGAGGCGCAGTGGCTCTGTGGTTCGGCGTCTTCTTCAGAGGGTGAAAAGAACTCACGTCGGTGAGGTTGCAGGTTCTGCGCGACTCGCGGGTCCTCTCTTCATGGAATGGAAGCAAACGAAGATCGAAAGACCTGCATATTTTCAGTGACTCAACGGTCCATTGGCTTCTTCTGGGTAGGGAAGCCCGACGCCTAACCTTCTCGGATAAAGGTGAATATATTTCCCTTGTGTACGCCACGCACGCCAAAGAAGCACTGGAGGTTCAAAACCGATGGAAGAATATGCTGAGTGCCGCTGTCCGGGCAAAAATTCCCAGATTCCAAATTTCTACCCACAAAATTTCTCAGCAAAAAAGTGGCAACTTCTAAAAGCCGAGATAATCTTACTTTCTCAGGATTGAACGGCTTAAGGAAAACAAACAGTGCGTCTTTCAACCTCCTGGTGGAGGTTATCTCCTCATATAAGCTGGGAAAAAAATCAAACCTGTACACATTTTCGATATACTGTAATAGCCATTTCATCTAACGCTTAAATGAAAGTACATTTATAATTTATTTGAACAAATGCACGCCCTGTCTTGAGCTCACACAGTCATTTTTAAAAAAATAATATTTCTGTACAGGAAATTGCATTCTCAATGTACGGGAATTCTACTGGCAATCCAGATATGCAACTGCTACTAGAACGTGTTATTTAATAATAATAATATAATAGAGAGTATTTATATAGCGCCTATCCCCGTTATTACAGGCTCTAAGCGTTTTACAATCTATTACATGTATTACCCGGACAGACCCACAGAAGACACTCATAAACGTTCTCAGCTTCCTGGGAAGCCTACAAGGCGGCTGCTGGTTAGGCGCTCAAATCCTTATCAATCTAACAATGTCAATCAATGTCGATAGTCGGGTGGAGTCAGGTAAATATGTGTAAATTGTCTTTCCCAAGGACTAAATATCGGGACCTGTCAGGTTTCGAACCCAGAACTTCAGATCCCGAGTCCGATGGCCCAACCGATAGGCCACCGACACCACAATATTGACTCGCCCCCTAGATACTTCACACTTCAGACCACCATTTTTTTTTTTTTCTGGCTTCCTTTATTTCACTGCAGCATGGAAATGCGAACGGCAGTTGTGAGGGAATTGTTGCACTTAACATTTCTTAACCTGCCACTCTTTGAACAAAAGAGATTTATCACCTTTGAAGTAGCTGAATTTGTGGTCTGTGTTTGTGTTTGTAATGTTATTGGGTCAGCGTATCGCCAATTATTGATAATGGCGAGATCAAATAACAGTTATGTGTAACAGGTGGAGCTGGTTTTCTCTTGAGATAGTAGTGACATACAGGATGTAGAGAAGCTTACGTTTCAGTCCTTGAGGGTGCTGTATCAGCTTTATTAATTTTTTGGATGTCGGCAAGTTTATTACTTTAGCCCTGAAAGTGTTAAAGGACTGATCTAGTCAAAGACTCACCCATTGCGCCCTGCGTTTGAATTCTTCTTCAAATATTTATCAATGTAATAGAAACTGCTGACCATGGTGCGTTACGATCAGAACTATATTAAAGAATTGTTGTTTATTTTTCATAGTGCTGTATGGATTGAAATATGCGGGATGTTTGTTTGAAAGAAAAAGAAACAAAACATTACACAGGTAAATGCAGTGAACGGGTGCTTAGCGGTGAAATTTCAGTTGTCTCAGCAAGTCACCAGCACAAGCTCAACTTGAATGCCAACGTTACGCTCGTTTTCTTCCATCTTCAGAACTATTTATTATCATCATAACTGAAATGAGACACGCAGACTGCTTAATAATAATATAATATAGTGATGATAATAATAATACTAACAATAAAAGTATATAATAATATCAGTAATGGAGATGGGAATGTGGTGCTGTTTTTGCGGCGGAGGGGGGGGGGTGATGGCGACAGTATGCGATCTAGACCCATTCGGCCCAGGGGTCAAGAGAACGTGGTGGTGTTGTTAACGGAAAATGTGTGCAGGGCTCTTGGGATATCATTGCGTGCAGTGGTGCAATTGGCTACAACAACCTATTATTCAGTGCATGATTTAGTAACAAAGATTAGGAGTTTGCCGTCTCTTCTTGCATCGCATGCATGGGAGAGCAGGATGCTTAAATGAAATTGCTATTACATTTGTGAAAGCGAATATCACGAGCGAGCTACGTTCAGTGTTAACACTCTTTCACTCTGAGCAAGAGCAAGAAACTGTATGTAAAAGTTGCGTTATTATTATTATGTGCATGTGTGGTCTCCCCCACCCCGCCCTTTCTCTCTCTCTCTCTTCTCTATACATCTATCCCTTTTCTCTGTGTGACTATAATTGGTTGGATAAAAGACACGGTTTTAAGATAGTCATAAGATAAACTTTATTTTTGTCCTTTAGAGGACATTCCGCGAAGTCGAGAGGATACTCAACCCACGCACCAGCACGTATATTTTGGAATACTTAAGTATTAAGGATGTCATCAAAATAGGTTTTCTTCTTAGAATATATACTGTTAGAATTTGACGGGGTTGTTGACAATGGGAGAAATGAATTTCTATAACCGTATCGGTAAGTTCTGAAGAATAATGAGCACTTTTTATAAAGCATCTTGGTTAGATATTTAGCCTGAGTGTTTTACCTTTTTAAATTGTGTAACAGCCAAAGTGAGTGAGAAACTTCTGAATGCTTGGAAGCAAGAAACATATGTGTTCAAATGTTTGAGATTGTCTTAAATGAGGAGATCGCTAAGGCTGTCTCTCCAGTAATACTCAGTCGCCACAAGATAATGTCACGTCTGTGTAATGTAAGTTATCCAATTTGAAATTCAGCCGCACGTTGACTGTTTCATGTAGAGCCGTGACTTGGATATGGGAATGAAAGAAATCGCTTTCGGTGTGGTGTAATATGGTGCTTGACACTACAGTGGCATAATAACTTCGTTTGCGCTATTGATGAGCCATTTTCTTCAGTAAGCTAAGTTACTTCCTTTTGCCAAGTACAAGAGGTATAGTATAAGCATTTATTGTAAGAAGGAAAAAAAAAAAACAAACACACACACGTGGAGGAAAAAATCATTAGAAAATTATCGCAAAACAACAACAACAACAGCAAGGGCAACAACACAATAACAACAGCAACAACAAGAAGGACGACGACGACAACAACAACAACAGCACACACACCAAAAAAGACAAAAAACAAACGAAAAAAAAATATTTCCGTCACATGTTTTAAACAAAAGAAGAAAAAAGTGACTTTTTCCTGTTTTGCAATTCCTGTCTAGCCTTTTGTTCTTGGAAAAATATTGGCTGATGATTGAAAAGGTTCATTGTGTCGATAACATGATAAGCTGTAGTCCTATGCTAATCAATTATTTTTAGATGTAAAAATTAATCTTTTGCTATCTCTGTCATGGATTATATAGACAAACTTCCTTTGACTTGTAGTAGCCCCGTTTTCTTTTCAACTGAGGCGTAGTCATATCTGTATACATGTATTATAAGAAAACTGTTTCCTTCGTACCGTAATAATTTTACCAAACTTGTGACCAGTTTTTCATATTTCAGATGCCGAGAAGAAAAGTCAGTTTCTCCTTCTTTATACTGTTTTTTTTTTCCGACAAATTTTGTGTCTGGTAAATGGAAGTAATAACGCTGGTCAAAAACATTTAAAATCGCCATTATGCGACGCTGAGATTGTTACAGCTCTGAGCAGATACTCTACGTTATGTGACAGATTGCTAGACAAGGTAGATGCGTGAGGTGGATTAGAGCACTACGTAGGGCAAGACAGCAATCACTGCATGCAGTGCTCACGGGGTGAACAAATTTTACGGTGATACTGTGAGAAGCGTGTTGGTATAAAAAAAAACAACTGTCACTGGAGAGCGGGCGGGGTGATTTGGATAGGGAAAAGGCACTGCTCCGAATGTGCAGAATATACTGTGATCCCAGAGAGAGAGAGAGAGAGAGAGAGAGAGAGAGAGAGAGAGAGAGAGAGAGAGAGAAATGTTATGACCAATTGCAGGGTGTTTTCACATTTCTTGTCTGGGGTGAGGGGAGAGGGTGTGTGAGGAGGAAGAATGGGGGAGGGGCTAGGCGAGGGGGCATCTGTAGTCGGGTTCTTGCTGAAAATGTTTGTTTTGGGGTGGTTTTTTTTTGTTGTCGTTTAGTAGAAGTTCTGCCTTATCTGAAATTAAAAATGACATTAGCCAAATAATAATAATAATAATAATAATAATAATAATAATAATAAAATGATATGTCCAATGTAAAGTGTGGGAAGGAGAGTCGTTCAAGGATGACCGGCCCCGCTGCCATTCAGGCTCTGGCTCAGTGGGGGCTCTATACGCAGTGATAGATAATCAATATTTTGCCGGCTACGGACAAATGGCATACAAAAGACTTGATTATGATCTACTTCACTAAGATCGGGAGCGTCAATGCCAGGAATGGGCGCTAGCTGACCGTCTGAGGCGCTGACCACATCGGCTATCAGCCAAAGCTTTCGCATGGGCTTCTAGAATAAGATTTACCACGGTATAATGCGGGTGGAATATGCCCTGTTTCTGCTGTCTCAGAGTACAGGTTTGGGTTGTCTGTCACAGCAAGGGTAAAGACACTCTTAGTTTTACAGTTAAGTTATGCAATATCGGGTAGAGAATTCAAGATAACGGGCGGTCGTTGCCATGGCAACTACGAGTGATTTCAACTTTTTTATTCCCTGTGGATTTCCTCTAATTTGACCTTGCCGACCTCGATGATAACGTCAGCTCGCCCAGCGGTTTCCTCCACGACCCCCAGGAACACCATCCTCCTCATGCTCAATGTATTGAAATTACCAAGACTAAAAATCAAAACAGTTGTTTTTAAACATACGTTCCCCTAATTGTATAATGCATTACCTTTTGGTGGGGGAGAGGGTGCTGAATATTTTTGTTCTTATTATTATGCAATGCTTCAGTGGGTGAGAAATGCTGACACATGTATTAATTTAATCAACTGACGTTTTTGCCTCTGCTCTCAAGGGACAGCTGTCACCTGTTCAGTATAGCCAAGGTAGGGGTTGTTATTTTGATTGTTGTTCCTTCCAGGACCGATGATTTACAGTTTTGTTTTTTTTCATTTTGCATCTGTTCAGTTTGCTCGTTCATGCCTTGAATTCACCGTTTTAAATCTCCAGACTGCGTTTTGCGCGCAATAGTTCATATTCGACTAAGCAAAAAGCCAGAAATTCCCGGCGGAGTGTTTGTACCCCCCTGCTAGAAAAAGAACACTCACTGTTGTTTGTTATCGCTCCATCACGAGATCCGAGAACAATTTTTATCACCGGTCCCGTGCATTATTTATGTATTTAATTAATTTTTCTATGTTTGCACCCCTTAGTTTACAAAAAATTATATGGGGATTTCCAGCCGTTCGCTTGGTCGGAACAAATCTTTTGTATGATAGTGAAAATTCGTGTCCTTTTCAATTTCATTTGTTTTCTTTTGTTTTTTGTTTCTTTTGTTTTTTCTTTGCGGTATTACTTTTAATTAGTTTTAAAGAGAATATAACATATCCGTCATTTTCTATTTAGAAAATAGAAATATAGAATGATACTGTCTTGCCGTCGATGCTCCATCAAGTTCACACATTCCAAGCTCAAGTTTGCTGAGCCTTATTTTGGTTTTCTGTTCTGGTTTTCTTTCTTACATACACTTTATCTAATATTCAGTCCAAGCGGAAACAGCCGATGATTTGGATCTGAACGCTGAAAAGAGCTGCACCATTGTTCAGACATTATAAAGTAAATTTGTAATTTGCTACCAGTGGGAGGCGAGACAATTTACCCTTGGGGCCCTTTATCTTGTGACACTTAGTAGCTCATTACTATCACATACATGGACAGTGCATAATTTGTAAAGGGACCGCATAGTCCGCTAGTCTAGACTGTTGGAACAGTGATAGAATATACGTACCCCCAGAGCATCATCACCCTCACCCTTGCAGCGGTGACAACCTCAGGAAAAAAAAAAAAAAAATGAAAACATGACAATAACAACAAAATTAGTGATGAGAATTTTTTTTTTTTTTTCGTTTTTCTTTTCTTTTTTTTTTCTTTCTGAAAATGTATACAAGAAGTAATTGAGAATAATTCAAGATTTAAACAACAACTATTTCGTTCTTACCAAAATAATTTTGTCCAGTTTTTTTTTTTTCCTCCAATAAAGATAATAATAATAATAATAGTAATAATAATAATAATAAAAAGGGTCATGTTTCTTCTTGACTTACAAATAGTTGTCCAACAGGGCAGTACATCTTAATGGGTTCATGAAAGGCAATCTCCCTATTCAGAAAAAAAAAAAAGAAAAAACGACTGCACTGGGACAAGAATTTACAACTATTCTGCAGACAGCTCTGCCAGGAAGACAATATACCCTAGTTCCTTCTTATGATACCAAGTTTTGTGCCAGACTAGTCTGGATAGATTTGCAAAATGTTTATTGCAAAGTGTTTATATTTTATCACCATAAAGCCTTTACATGAATATCAACGATTTTCATAGAAACCCTGACACTTCAACATCTCTTATTGAACTTAGTACTTGTTGCTTGTTATGACTTTTCTTTTGTGAGAGAAGGCTTGATATTCTTGGCCCTGTGAGCCAAATTCTGTTATGGAAACTGCAACTCAGATATGATGAATGTCAGATTAAAATGGGACATTTTATCTGTCCCTGGGATCATAGACTTTCAAAGAAACATTGGAAATTATTGAGGATCTTGCAGGTGATGATGTTGAGTTATATGATTATACTTACTAAGAATCTTTATTTGTTGAAGCAGATGGGAGTTTGTACCCCTCCATTTTTTTTATCTTTCAGAATAATCCTGATGACGGACACACGCCTGAGAAAAACTTCAGACCTTCTAGACAACACCATTCGTCGTTGGAGTGACCCTAACTTGATCTACTCTATATGGACTTCCAGTAACTCAATGACTAAATCATCCTCTGAGAAGAATAATAATTGTGAACTGTTAAATAATAAACATTCTAATTATCCAATCAGTGTCTTTCATATCGAGCTGCAAGTGATTTTTCTATTCTGGAAGATTAGTGAGCTAATAGGAATACTTTTGATTAAGTTCTCTCAGGCGGCACATCAATTACACAGCGAGTCTGTGATACCATGTCAACAAGTGAGGATGACTCCTCCTTACAACTTACAAAGAAACTTCTCCCATCAGGGTCCACCTCCAGTACCCCCACTGAACATCTGTCCAACACTAGCAGTGAGCTAGGCATCCTCCAAAACCATGAGAATCACTGTCACTCCCCCGCCGAAGTGCAGAGACTGTTAGATAGTGATGGAGGGGAAGTAGGCAGTTTGGAAAATGGAGGAGTTCCAAGTGCAGTTTCAGCACGTCATGATCCGGATGTTTGCTACAGTTGGCTACACACCCCATTTGATAGTGCCCATGCCGGCGGAAAGCGTAGCAAGCAGGATAGTGTGTCTAGTGATGAGTCCAGCACTAGTTCCTCCCTGCCCATGCCTCAGGCACCAGACGGTGGATGGGGATGGCTTGTTGTTTTAGGTGCCTTTACAATTACCCTTATCTGTGATGGTATATCATATTGTTTTGGTGTCCTGTATTCAGAGCTCCTGGTTCAGTTTGGTGAGAGCCGCAGCAAGACCTCATTGGTGGGTGCCATTTTCTTTGGAATCGCCATGATATTAGGACCCTTGGCCAGTGCTCTCACCACTCGTTTTGGCTGTCGAACAATGACAATATTTGGAGGCCTGATGGCTTCGGCTGGACTGTTCCTGAGCCAGTTTGCAACTTCCATAGATATGCTGTGCATCACCTTCAGTGTAATTGTTGGAACGGGTTTCTCCTTTTGCTATATTACCAGTGTGGTGATTGTAGCCTTTTATTTTGACAAGAGGCGGGCACTGGCCACTGGTTTGGCTGTTTGTGGGACAGGTGTTGGAACCTTCACCTTTGCCCCGCTCATGGACTACCTTATTCAAGAATATGGCTGGAGAGGTCTATTCCTCATCTTGTCTGGATTGAGTCTGAATCTGGTCATGTGTGGGATGTTGTTTCTACCTCTACATTTCACAGAGAGTGAAAGGTGGGAAATGCTTCTTCAGGAGTTCAACAAAATTCCTTATAGCAGAGAGGACATTGAAATGTCACAGAGTCGCTACCCAAGTGACTCCACTGACAGTGATTCTGAGGAAGAAGCCTTGGAGGAAGAGGCCAGAACTTTGTCAGTTTTGAGTTTGCCTACATTTGTTAACCTGGAAGTGCTTGATCCTCCATCAGATGTCCTCATGGAAGCCTTGAAGAACAGCAAGAATCCACACCGCACACTGCAGAGGTATATGAAAAATGCCATGTCACATTTTGACCACCACAATATGAACCCAGAAGTGACCACGGCTCTTGAAATTGACACGCCTGTAGATGGGAAAACTGTAGTGACTCTCAGCTCATCTTTGGTGAAGAGTAATGAAATGATTAATTCCAAAACAGAAGAAACTATTGACAGTGTGCCTTCATCTTTGCTGGATGAAAATGTTCTTAAGTTGTGCACACCAGCAAATATTATATGTGTCTTACCAAGACCAGCCCTGTCAGATAGTGCTGTGAAGAATAAAGGGAAGGAAAAATCCAAAACTGCATCAGGCACAAAGCAGAACATAGAAAATGATGTGAAGCAAGATTCTTACTCGAGAATCATTGATGGGAAAATGCATACAAAACTCCTGGAGTCCCTCAAAGAGAATGAAGTGACAAATAAATGGAGTGAGTTTTCAGCCATGAGCAGTATGCTCACTAGTAAAGGTTGCGAAATGGAAGGCAAGTCTGTGGCCAAAAGAATTGGTGGTGTACACATTGGCCGTCACAGTGCACTAGGTATCCATCTACCCCTATACAGGACAGACATCTTCTACCGACGTCTTCTGAGACACCAACCATACCCAAAGCTAGAGAAAACATGTGTCCTCAGTACAAGCTGCCCAGAAATAAGATCCATGGCTCCTGAGGTTGAGAGACACATCATCATTCAGACAGTTTTGAACTTCAGTGAGGAAGCCAGTGACATTATGAAGAGTATGGTGGAATTTAAACTGTTTCTCAATCCTTTCTTTGTAGTTTTTGTCATCTCAAACTTCCTCCTCTACTTTTGGAGTGACATACCTTACATGTATGCAGCTGACCATGCCATGTTGAATGGGGTAGATCCACGCAAAGCATCTTTCTTGTTGTCCATCATTGGTATTTTCAACACCATAGGTCAAGTGGTGTTTGGATGCATAGGTGACATGGATGTGAACCTGCTTAACATTTATGCAATCATCTCTGCCATTTCTGGGATATTTGTGGCTATTGTCCCCCTCATGGACAATTATATTGCCATGTGCATTGTCTACGCTTTGTTTGGATTCTCCATCAGTGTTAGCTTCCCACTGACCACAGTCCTGCTGGTGAACTTCCTGGGAGTAGCCAAGCTGACCAATGCCTATGGGCTTCTTATGCTCATGCAAGGCATTGCAAACCTGTTTGGACCCCCCTTTGCTGGTATGTGGTAGTATGGTAGTACATAGACACAGAAAGTTGCCACCCAATAATGTCATTAAAGGACTGATAGCATATGATGTTTCTCTTAATGATATTGCATTCTCTTCAGGAGTGACAGAACTTTATCCACTAGGTTCTAATTTTCACCTGATCTTTCAATAATCAAACATTTAAGCTGGAAGGCAACAGTACAGTCAGTATTTAGCTGTTGGTTGTAGTATTTAGTATTTAACTATTGGTTATGTCAATGAGACATGTAATCTTCGTGAATTATCCTTAGGATATCAGGATGAACCCAAACTTTTGCTTAGATAGGGGAAATCAAACTATTCCAACTTAAACTCTCTTGATGAGAATTTAGCACTAGCATGTCACTGGTGTGAGAAATTGAATTTTTGTAACTGAGCATTCCACTTATTCAGGATTTAATCTTTGTGCAGTTTAAGAATGTAACCTTCAAAAGAATGATATTTTTTTTATTACAGAGAGAACTATTGCTCATTATTCATTTAATTATTTTTCAAGCTTTGTTCTAGGAAATACTTTATGAAACATAGCATGGAATCTTCCATCAGATACTCCTCAATTGCACTTAAAGGTGTTTTGATAAATTATTGATTCCATTTTTGTGATCACTTATTTGAATGCAAGTATTAACCACTCTCCTGTTGGAACTATGTCTGCAGGCTGGGTATCTGATGAGACTGGCACCTATGATTCTGCATTCTACCTTAGTGGTCTCTTCTATGGGATGTCAGGTTTGGTCCTGTTTTTGATCTACATTCCCAAGTGCAGATACCTGGTCCACTCCAAACGAGAGCCGGTTGAGATAACTATCAAGCCAGACTCCCCGTGCCCAGTCTAAAAGACAAGGACTTCCTTCACCATAGACTGAAATGTCGTCAACTTGATGACCCCAGAATTTCAGTGGGCAAGTGCTTTTGCAGAAAAAAGTGGTAAAGAGTCTCCTGCATAATGAAAGGTTTGAACTTTGCTTGAGAGGAATTCAGATTGAAATGCAAACTGAAAGTTTATGTATTGGCCTTTAGAGATAGTGAAAGAATATATTTGAAAACAAATAGATGACTCTTAACTTTTTAGAAAAAATATCGTACATTACATTGTTGAAAATCTGAAGGTCTGGTTTATTGTCCATGTCATGGTCTTTTTCTACATTTGTTCGTTGCTTCTGTGTTTGCTTTTCTAACATCTTTACTTTGTGGGTGGAATATTTCAGTGATGCGTGTAAGCACTAAATGTATGATAACAATTTAAAGGTGATATATTACGTCTTGCACCCAGGGCAAATGAGTCAGAAGTTGTGCCGGATGACCTCGGATTATGGCCATTTTCCAACTCAGATACCAAAATTTATACCAACTTTTTAATTTTTTTTTTTTAAGCTAAAAAAGGTTAAGTTCTCGTTTTGTGAAAAAATAAAAAGAAAGAAATTAGGTACCTGAGTCAGAAAATAGTTACAAACTTTCGTAGCTCAAAATCACCAGGTCCTGGGTGCAAGACATATCTCTTTCCTATGCTGAATTTGTATTTGTAATGAGGATAAATAGCTTTTTTCAGTCAGTTCCAACATACTATGTCAACATGCTCTCAGATGTTCACTACATCAGAGCCACTTAACAAATATAACAAAACTCCCTAATATGCATACTATCATTTTGTTTTGTTCATATTAGAAAGCAAACTTGCACAGCTGCTGTGATGCTTTATTGTTTTCTTTTTTTTATACATTATTGGATATTCTGTTTCAAAGTCTTGTCATTGTACTGACAAGAGGAAGATTTTACTCTGAAAGGATAACTGAAAAAACTAATAAAAAGTAATACTCATCTCATATTTATCAGTGGACTGTTGGCATTTCCCACTTGAGTTGAAACAAAATTTGTCACACTGTGGCTGGGATGAACAAGATAGCTCATTTGAAGAAATCGATGGTGACAGTTATTTAAACGAATGAATGTAACATTTGATGGAAAAAGATTAATGTAGACATACAAGCGTGGGGCTTATAGTTAAACTGCTAAATCTAATGCAGTGATGGAAATATGAATAGAGTGATTTTTAAGATGTTACAATTATCCATGGTGTTTTGAGAAGAAAAAAAATGTCTGTTTGACAGAGTCATTCATCATCAGTTTTTACCTTTTTTCTGCAGTCTAGATTCGCTTAGACTGACATGTTGACAGTTGTCAGAGCTCATTAGCTTGAGCTTTTGATGAGAATGTAATGATATCCTACCTGTAATTGATACATTCAGTACAGAACTGGATAAAATGAAAGGATTAGGCTTCAGTCATGTTCAGTTTTCCGAATGAAATGGATAGAAGATTCCATTTTGTTAGGAAATCAAATGTTTATGGTGCACATCTAGTTTGAGATCCCAAATTAAGCCTGATCATGATGGAGTGTGTAAAGGATGATGAGAGGAAGGAAATATTGGAAATGGAAAGGAAATATTCATCCTCGCCATGGACAAAATGTGAACAGATCAGTTTTTACCATTTGCTTTTATATGATTGTTTGTCAGTGTAAAAATTGTGGCTTTGAGAATACTCAGAGATCAAAGAACAATTTTTTTTTACAATTTACCAAAATACAAAAAGAAAATAAAATCTGTGTCCATAGTTTAGCTTTTAGTATCTTTGATTTTTCACACTATTAACTTTAGTTTACTTAGATTTTCCATGCTGATGTTCAGTTTATACAAGAGTTGTTTCACATTTATTTTGCATATTTTATGTTTCCAGTGCCATTTGTTTGAAAAGGAAAGTTGATTTAGATTTATCATGTAATTTAAATATTTTAATTTTCTTATATAAGACCTTAGAAATCACTTTCCTCAGCATTTTTTCGTTCACCCCTCTTGTGGATATGGTGTGAAAAGTTCATTGAATGTTAAGGGGGGGGGAGGAGGGGGGGGAGGCACAGCACCCAGGTTTATGAAATTTGGGTTATTTTTGCATTTTTGTGTTTTTGGCAGTTTTGGCTTTTATAGCATCTTTAGATCATGAAACAACAAAGATAATCACAAATTTTAGACGTTTACCATTTTAAACATGATTTGAAATGTCTGACTTCTCTCATTTTGTCACAAAATTGTTGAAAAACGCCATGAAAACACAGCTTGCATTTCTTTGACTCACCGATAACTTAGCATACCATTGTAAAGATAAGGATTTCCCCTGTCTAAATTCGCCTTCTTTTAGCAGTCAATCAGACCTCTCAGTTTTTTAGAGAATTTATTTATATCCGACTATATTTTTGTAATTTCGACTGACTTTTTGACGTCATTAGCGTTCGAACGGTCTCAATTCTCGCTCGGAGATCACTGAAAAATTTCATTGGCTCGGGTTTCTCCATATTATTTTCTGATTAGTCGGAATATGTAATTAGCAATATGGCGCCTTCGGATCACTAAGCAACTGGCATGCGTGTTGTGTGTACAACACAGATCAATGATCTAGTCTTGTTGTGGTTTTTGGGCATCCAGCCGTTTGTAAGCCTTTCATCACGTTTCTGGAGAAAGTAAACAATCATGGCAGGACCTAAGCACAGCGATAGGATTGACGTTTGCACGAAAATGAGAGGACAGCAATGGAAATGGGTAGCAGACATTGGTAGACAACAACAAAAGAACACATCAGTTCCTAGTTGTGTTGATCTGGTGTCTCTGGTCCAGATACCACTAGTCCCACACAGTCTTCATTTCAAAGCAAACTAGATCTATAGATCTACATGTACAGGATGATAGGGAGAGGAAAACCATTATTGCACAAAGTTAAAAAAAAAAAAAAAGGCTAAGAGTATGGACAGTGCATCTGGGATTGGGATAAAAAGAAAAAAGATCAGACTGGAAGCCTTTCTGAAGGCACAGGAAAGGTCCATCAAAGAGTATGAAGCTGCTGGATACAATGCAGGGCAACTTAAATATTATTTATCTTATATTTTTAGCATTAATAAACGTTTTTGGCCATTTTCTTCAATTTTCTCGAAACAACATTTTAAAATTTTCTAAAATAAATTTTACAATTTTGAACAGATTCTTATGAAATTTGGTATGCATATCCTCTGATACATATATGAGACATGCTCAGGGCCTTTTTTGAGCTAACTGGTGTCGTTAATATTTCAGTGGTATCCAAAGTTCAAAATTTGCATAGTGCCCTCATTTCAGAATGGTTTTGTTAAAAGTTATGAAATACAGGCATAATATCTCTCTGAACAGATTTTCAGGATGAACTTATGAAGCCTCATACAAAGTTTCATTGAAATTGGGCAATAACTAAGAAAGTAATTTCAAATTAAAAACTGTGTAACAAAATCCAATATGGCCATTGTAACCATAGCAATGAACTTGAAATCACATTTTAACATCCTTTTTCTTCAAGTTGTATTACCTATGTTATTTCCATGTAATAGGAATCTCCTGGGTCAAATAATAGAGATTTTCACCCGTAGGTATAGTTTTGGGGGGGGGGGGGAGAAGGGGAGGTTCTTGGTTAAAAGGGGGGGGGTTTTCCCCCTGGGGGGGGGGTTCTCCCCCCCCCCCCCCCCAAGCAAAAACAATTTTTGCTATTTTCACTGGCAGTTTGACTCATGCACAATTTAGCATTGTCATTGTCACTACATTTTATAAAATTTCATCCACACAGCTTTATTTTAACTGTTATTTCCTTTGAGTTGATGCATGGGTTCTACCAGATCTTCCATGCTTAAGTTACTTCATAATATGGAAATTTTTTGCTTTGCTTGGTTTATTATTGTCACCCTGTTGTCATCAGTGCTTCTGGTCTGTTTGAAGTTGCTGTTATAGCCATGCATTTAATTGTAATCTAAGTGGAACAGGTGCTAGTTTACTTCTTTTATTCCTTTCATCAAAATTTGTTTCTTATTGTTATTTTGTATTAGCTTTCAATGCCACTTTCATACTTTTGTAGATAAGAGGGAATTACAGATGGATTTGTTACTGTTTATTTAACAGTGACAAGATAAAATTTAGAAGAAACATTGGATAATTCACAAGTTAAAAATATATGTTTATTTTTATTGGTTTATATTTGCAAAATTTGCTGACTTTTGCCTCATATCTTGCCAAGACTGCTTTCACTATCTCAGATCTTTACAATGTTGAAACTCATTTTTCAGCTCACAATTTCCTTTCATGCATTTATTTTTAAATGCATAAAGATCTGAGTTACACTTTATAATAAATATAGCAAATTTTCTATGCTTATTATATATGGCTTAATAACTAGTAGCTTTCACTTTAAATTTTACTGCTTTAATGTTCTTCATTTTGATCCACATTTTGAAATTCCATGCATTCATAGATGCCCGCAATTGTAAGTAGAAAAAGTTTTAGATTTATCACTTTGCCAGCTGTTGTTTTAAACACTGAATACTTCTACCCTACATATGATTTATTCTCATTTGAAGCAAGTTTCATTCAATGTAAAGACTTTTTGAACAGTGAAGTTACTTTGGTTTCCTGTTCTATGGCAAGAGTTGGCCCAGATTCAGCTGTTATCCATGTTGCATATATGTGCTTGAGGGGAAATGAATGCGATGTTAAAGAGGGGCTTTACTGAAACGTTTGAATTTTACTGACTGCCAGCTTACAGGAATCAATTTTGAATGTGGCTTTCTCAGTACAAAAAAAATTTCAACTACATAATTTTTGCTGTACATGAAAAATTTAACACCTAACTTATTTCACCAGGTTACGTGACTTATTTGTTTATCATGATCTACTTGTGGAAAAAAAAAAAAAAAACAGAATCTTTGGTAAACTAAAATTTTATGTGCACATATTATCATGGTGCTGACCAGAATTGTATGTACCTATTTTGCCATTGTTCTATTCATGGCACATCTATTAAGTAATGTAAGATTTATTCAAAAGTGCCAGTCCATTATCGGAGTAATAAAATTTTCTTAATAGCATTTCAGTAGAATAATTTGTGTGCAGTATTCTCAAAAGTGCAAAAATGACTTAAGCCAAAACATTAGCACCATGACAATATGTGTACTTAGCTTCTGAGTCTTCACATCAAAATGAATTTCTCCAGTGTTCTATAAAACTTGAAACCTGGTGATGAGAATGAATGAGATTATCCTATCCTTCACAAAAGCCACAGAATCTCGACCCATGTTGAATCTCAACAGAATTTCAATGCTTGTTTTGGTGTGGTGAAAGTCTCTTAAACCAGAGCTCAGGAAAGCATATGAGATGCGACACAATGAAATCAGGTGCTTGTCAAACTGCGCTGACCAGAGAAATCAGGTGTTTTTCAATAGTGAATGAATTTATGACGCAATTTTTTTTTTTCATAGAATCATTCTGTGTCAATCTAAAAATGCATTTCAGAGATAAATTTGCTGAAATAGATTGAATAAAAGCCACAAAATTGTAATTTAATGGTATGACCTAATAAGGATAGAGAAGGATAAACAAAAGTGATCTGTCATTTTCTCACTTAATTCAGCCTGCAACAACAGGTCACCCTTTATTTGTCAATATCTCAACTTCTATCCTGGATAGAACAAAAAAGTTTTTACACATGGAAAGGAAAATGAACAATCTTCACTATGATACCAACAACTCCGAATGCCCATAATTTGATGAGAGCCAGATTTCACTGTGTTGCACCTTTGTATAATATTTGTGGTGCTGTTTCAATGAGAGGTTGTTGTGCCCAGCCCTATTGCTTCCTTTTACCAGACAAAAAAGCTGTTAAGAAGCAGAGTAAAGAGAAAAAAATCCCTTTGCCTCATGTGATTTGAAATGAAGAACTACCAAAAAATTGGATAAAATTTTCAGTAAGAAAAACAAAAAAAATCTCTTTATACCATAATTTAGAACAAACAAAAAAAAAAATAGTAGTGTATGTTTCAAGCAAAGGGGGCAAAAATAATTTTTTTCCCTCTTTATGCTGCTTGTTCAACCCTTTTTTGTCTGGCAAAAGGAAATAATAGGCAGGGCACAACGATGTCCCATTATGCACTGAGAAATGTACACAAAGTTTTTTATAATCAAAATTAACAACTGTGACCCCATGGTCAATTAAAATCCAATTTTTTCAAGGAAGTCTTACGATATCCTACTCATTTCACCATGTTGCACAGCATATATACAAATATAGAATACAGCACAAGCACAAATGTTGTTGTCTTCTCTTATTCTGCCAGATTTGCAGTCATGTGTAGCTGTGCATTGCAATACATAGGACGCTACAAACATCCATGGTCTCACTGAAAGAATTTGTCACATTGGAGAATCTGATGAAGAAATTTTTGGATATGATTTTGGAGAATGGAAATGGAAATTAGTGCAATGTAGAATTGTTTATCGTGGATTAGAGATCAAGCTTACAGTAGATGAAAAGACAACATCTGAGAATGGACAGCAATGAGATGGATTGATTCTCAAAGAGTGGAGGTTGGAGGAGGTATTGGCCTCATCTTTCAAAGCTTTCCTGCAACATAGACAGAAGTTGAAGCATAGGTGAAGGTAAAGAAGGTGAATACCATTGTTAAGTCATGTGAGTACATGATTCTGGATTGAGATCTTGCTCATAATCACCCATTATTATTGTTTGGAATAGCACAACATGTGCAAGTAGTCCCACTTATGAATAAAATTTGATAATTCCTGTCACTAAATCATCTTTGCCACTTGCCATTCATATTTAACTTCATGTCTACATATACTCTGATCTTTATGAACTCAAGCACTTGGCATTTTTTCTTTTCTTGTCATTTTTTGTGGTAACTTGACAGTGAAAAGATAATAAATCTTATTTTTATGTTTTTTAAAATGTTCTTTTATTAGCACATTTTGTAACTCAAGACAACATTGAATCACCAGTTTCAATAATGATGCCAATCTTTTGAAGTTTTATGTATTTGTTTTTAGAAAACAGAGTTTTTAATTCTTTGCATCCTTGCCAGACTTGCTTTTGCATGTTATATCAGTAAAAATCCCTCATCCTTTTGTCATTTGTGTCATGTTTGGACTCTATGATGTGAGCATTGTTGAAGGTTTTTTAGTTCTCAACTCAGTCTACTCAACCAATACTCTACTGAATACTCTGTTATGAAATCAAAGTTAGCAGTCATGATTGTGAGAATTCACACAGTTGAGCAGTAATAAATTTGTACAGTTGACTAAACTTTTCATGATTTTTTTGGGTAACAAGCCTATTGGACACTAGTCACACAGTGACAAGTCATTTAGCATTAAGATAAAAAGTCAACAGATTTTGCATCAGTAATAATTGAACATAATTTTTCAGAAAAAAAATAATGTAACAATCTAAATTCAAATTTGTGATAGTCTGCTTTAAAATTAAAATAGTAATTTGCAATATAATATAACCTTAAATCTGTGATCACCTTGTCACTAAGTCTTACCTTTTTGCCATGCTAGAGTCTTCATTGAGCTCATACATTTTATGTGCTGATTTACAACTGAAATGTGATTTAAAGTCCAAGTAGATTTTTACTCACCATGCCACTGAGGAAAAAGGTTTCCTTAACTCATTTTCAGATGAAGCTTACTTATTGATTTGTAATATGTATTTCAGCATAATATTGCAATTTATTATGGGCATGAAAAAATTTCATATTATGTTATCTTGATTTTTTGGCTCTGTGGCTTTAATTGACAATGTTTTGCACTTTGCTTATACTATGTGTTGCATTTTCTTGTCAGTCATTGTCAGCCAAATTACTTCCCTTTGCCAAGTACAGTAATTTAGTACAATATATGGTACAAGAATTGTAAAGAAGGAGAAAAAAAAAATCATTTTTTCTATTGTTATCTGAATTATAAGTCTGAGCACTACTGGCTCCTGACCAACTGGAAGACATGTTCTGAGATTCAAAAACATTTGCAAATGTGACATGAGAGCAGATGACATCAACCCAGCAGTATCGGAAGCCACAGCTGCAGACCACAGCAGATAGAGGCTCGCTGTCAAGGCAGGCATCCAGATAGTAGAGTAGAAGTGAGAGGACCAGTGGGAGGAGAAGCGACAGCACAGACGGCAGAGGGCAGCATCAGCACCCACAGAGCCAGGCGCTGTCTACACCTGCAGCAACTGCAACAAGGTCTGCCACTCAAGAATTGGACTGTTCAGTCACAGCAAGCGCTGCAACTCTACCATGGACTAATCCAAGGTGCATACCCATTGTCTCCAAAGACATACAGATGCCAACAACAACAATATAAGTCTGAGTCACTGAAAATTGTAAAAAATTCATGTGATAATTTCTTCAATTTTTTTTTTTTTTTTTACTTTTTATGTTTCACATATCAAGAGAAAAAGTGAATTTTCATTCTCTGCAATGCTTGCTTGTATCATACTTCTTTCACTTGACAAAAGAACGTAGCTTAGTGGGCAGTAAACAAGGATTTATTGGTTACAGAGAAATGAAAAGATAAATAAACAGTCCACAGGAGACAAGGGACAAACAGAAGTGATACAACATATTTCAGACATGTTCCAAAACTTTTGACAAAAAAAAAAAAAAAGTTATTTCAAACCATTTGCACTATTGTGCATGTTGTTAACTTTTTTTCAGGATGGTGCTGTAAGTGCAGACTCAAATTAGTGAAATACAGTTAAAAAAGCCTTGCTGGCTTATATAAATTGCTTCAGCATCTGTGCATTTTATGCCACGAAGAAAATGCAAAGAAACATAATTCATGAATCACCATCGCTCGTTTCCATATTTAGTTGTCTCTCTTTATAATCGTTGTTGAAAACTTTCGTCGAAGTTTGAAAGAAGTTTTGTGTTGAACTTATGTTCTTAGTTGATGTACTTTCTGTGGCTTACTATTAGTAAATCCACATATTTTCATTCACAGGTCCTGTAATTCCCACTTAAAATGAGTGCATGGTGCCCTATGTGAATGCTGTGTTAGTCAGAGCCATATGATCATCTCGGACTGTAACAGCTCGTTTTTTTTCTGTTGTTGAAACTATTAGCAGCGTGAATTGAAAAAGAGAGAACCTATATATACATATTCTTGTTTATAGAAATCAGATCTGACCTTGGGAATTGAAGGAATCTGAAATCCAGGACATTTTCAGGATAGACTAACTTGAGGATATCTAGACATGGAACTCCTTGTATATAAAATGCTGAAATTTGTACAGATTGTTAACTACATGTTGCTTATTTTGCATATTTTGATATGTATTGACTGGATAAACCGTCAGGGGGAATTTGTTAAAATTGTTTTTGCTTTTTTTGGAATCAGTTCCTGGCAGTTGAGTTTGTTAATTTTCTTTTTTAACATTATTTTTTTTTTTAAAATTGTTTATTTCATAATGTGGTTAAACAGAAATGGCAATTTGTTTATCAGCTTATGCACCTTTAACTCTCAAGAAATGCATTTATTATATATTCCAAATTATCTGTGATGGGTTACTGAGGGCTGATCCTCATGATAAATAGTTAATGGTATCTGATCTCTCTTTGTTTCTTCTGATGTTTTTACATTGTGTACTGATTGTTTATAAGAGTTGAAAAAATTATTTACATTGTAAGTCATTTTTTGTTTGGACAAAATTTCTCTACGTGTTAGCAGTTTAGAGATGTATATAGAAAAAAAAATTGAAATGCCCATTAATTTGCTTTATTTTAATTGTCACATTGTATTTTGGAATAAAAACAGTGGTTCAAGTTTTGTTTGATGTATATTTTTTTAAATCTCTTCATTTTATTGAAACCAGCAAAGATGTAATCAAGAACACAACACAACATCAACACAATAATTTGTTTTTAATAAAGAATCAACCCTAGGTTATTAGGTTTACAAAGTTAGAATGATTGCTCATTGGTGAGTATTCCATGACTCACCCTGATCAACATTTGTTTGTTTGTTTGTTTCTTCAATTTTTAGAAACATTTCTAAAAACCTCACATGCACTTTATATTAATACATGTAATTTATATAGTGGCATGGCCTTTTACATAGTAACCATAAAAGTAAGTAAATGAGCTACTTCATGTATGATATATATTAATTATGTCAATGCTTGATAATTTATGCAAGACAAGAGTTTTAGCAATGCCTTTTTTTTCCCAGTCACCTTATTGCACACAGATCCAATCACCCCTCTGGCTTTATGAATGTAGACTCTTTCTTCTTAGATCTGGAAGAAAAAAGAAGTGCCCATGCGGAGCACGCTAATGATCACAGACTCTCTGAAAGGAAAAACAATAAGTGTTCATCTTGGACACTGACCCATTTAGAATAAATCACCCAAGTCCTGGGTAAATCTGCCACCTAATATTGGTAAATTCAAACAAGATAAATAAACAAAATTATCATGATCACATTCGAAAATAAAAATCTCCTCTCATTAAAACAGCAACAAAAAAAAAAACAGTTTCTTCATGAAGACAATTTTCATACAGCTTATCCTTGCTGGTCAATTGCTCTGACATGTGTCTGACATGTAGAGACGAATCAAACCAAAAACATCCAAAATCCAACAACAGTACAACAAGAATTTTGATTGTAAAATAACACTAAGAACAACATCTTTGCCATCCACGAGTATTCTGGATAATTGGTGCCTGAAGCTTTTTTTTTTTTTTAAATTTATATTGCTCGACCTCTATGTGCCAATTAAAAATAATTAATAAATAGATTCTTGAGCCCACAGTTGAGTCCATGATATTGATTTCACCACCTAATCTTGAAAATGGCCTAAATTTACAAGTATTTTCATGACTCGCCCATCTATCTCCGCCCTGTTTTCCTCTTCCTTGAAGTGCCAACTTTTCTCTTTCCTCAGACTCTAAAAAAAAAAAAAAAAGAAGATCATGAATGGCACCAACGGTTTCATTATGCTTGATTCTGAGCCTTTTAAAAGACCCCATTTTCCCTAACACATACAGATGAACCATTTGTAAGGCCATAAAGTTTGAACAGAATCAAATAATTAAATATGGCTCTAAAATTTCATCAGTTTTCAGCCTGCTGTTGGCTTGTGTTACTCCATTTAGTTAGTTTGCTGCCGTACTCGGTTTGTGTCTTGAGTTCAACAGTTCAAGAAATTTCTGTTAACCAGTAATAACTATGATAATGATACCTGCTAAAATCAATTTCATCAAGATTCAATTTATTAATTCTCATCTTTGTTGCTGATTTATTTTAACGAATTTGGCTAATTGTTGCAATATTCAGTTTATGTTTTGCAGTTCAAGACATTTCGTCTAACTAAAATTATGATAATGATGATAATAGTAATTACTTATGTTGGTTCTGATGCAGATAGTGCGTAGATACATAGGAACAAGAAGAATAGCAAAACAAAAATTCAAATACATGTAATTTCTTTTCTTCTTATGGTTGAATCTCTCATTGGAAATGAGAAAGAAAACACACACAGAGAGAGAGAGAGAGAGAGAGAGAGAGAGAGAAGATGAATAAAGAAAATACTAGCAGGCATAAGTGAATGTCGCTTTCAAACATGTCTTAATTTTTATAATAATTTCGAATGTCGGCAGCAATAATATCTGACAGAAAGCATAAATTGTACAGTAAAGTACTACCAAAGAGGTGGAGATCTGACAACGACCTCGCTTTGTGCTAAATCCATTGTATTTTAATGGTTACTGTCGTACTTGAACAGCTGGCATTTGGAACTCTTGATTACATTTTGACTCCTCTCATGACGTAATATATTGGAACATTTACTGAGAGGTAGAAGCTTTCATGACATCATCAGTCCAGAAGATCAACACATTTTCTGGTAACAAATTCTTTGAAATTTACAGATAACTCGAAGGAAGATAAGGGTTTATTATTTTGCACAGATCGATAGAGATTCGGACTAATAGTGTTATGTCACATCCGTTTAGCGACGCAGGCGATATTCTCCACCAGTTCATAGTTATGGCATTTACAATATCCGAGACACAGGTTGTTTCCTGCTGTGAAAAGGAAGGCAAAATTGAATATGCGCATTACATGATTACAACGACTCGAATTACGAAAACAGTAGCGATAACTTGAGACAGGAAGACAGTCTTTGGAAATACATGCAGGGGTTATTTACGGTTTTGTTCCTCGAGAAAAATAACACGTTTCTAAAATGAAGATTGATTAAACTATACTCAAAATTAGGGCCTGCATCCATGGAGATATATTTGAGAAACCTTATACATTATGCGTGGAAATATTTCTGTGTGATTATTATTTTTTTTACATTGACTCTTTGTCCTGATTATATCAAACAATACTACACTGTTTGGCAAGAGGCATCACCGTTTCTTCAAATAATTACAAGTATATTGTTGAAATAAACAAAGATATTCATCCATTATTGTACTTTAACAATTTAACATGAACACACGCTGATAAACAAAGAAAAATCAACACTATTGTTCATAAGCCCACAATTGTTGCTGTGATGTCAACTTCCAGTCGGCAGACTATCCCCTTCAGAGAGGTAATCCCAGCCGATTCAGTAAATGCTCCAGAGAAATTTCCACTGACTGTGTCATATCCGCACCTGTCACATTGACTATGCCATATCCGGCCCTATCCAGTGGAAAGGACGTCATTGTAGGATCCTACTTCCTATGACGATGACGTGATCATGTTACTAATGGATTCACATTATTAAAGCCGTCTCGATGATAACCACTTCGGTCGCAGCCATTATTACAAACTCAGTTATCCCTGGCAAGTATCATCGGTGTCAAATAAGTTAGATAACTCAATGTTTCTCTGCCTTCGCCTTGCAGCCCATGCCGTTGCCATGGAAATGTTAAGAGACCGATCTGCTACGTAAGAACAACTTAACATTTATTTGAAGTAATCCAGGAGGTATATCGAGATAGATCACATGATCGAAGTGTTATTGCTCACGTGCTTATTTTTGTACATGCTCTGCGTATGACTGGCTGCTCTGGACCAATGATTAACATTCACTCAGCCATGTCAAGGCTATATAGTAAACACTTAATCAATTTGTGAGCAATGTTTCTTCACAATTATGATTGTGAGCAGCCTCGAAATACCTTTTTACCGCCCAGGTAATGTAGCATACAAGACAGAAACATAATGTGATCATATTAAAAGGCGACCTAAACATGAGCTCGGAAACTTTGAACGCGAATAATTATCGTTGTAGAGCGTTGTCACCACTACCATCTCTACTGACACTTTTAGGATTGTATGTTGTTAAATCTGTCACTCTAAAAAGTGCTACAAAGTGCTAGATCAGACACCTTAGACTGTGAGCTACTGGATTGGAAGCAGGATTTATAGCAAGGATTCTCCCACTTTGGGAATCACTTGCACTGTAGATTGAGTCAATAAGAGAAGAATTTAGAAAAGGCCGAAAAAAAAAAAAAAAATCTTACTGACATCGACATTATGGATTTCGAAACTGGAGTAAGCTAACCAACAAAGACTAATGTCATGTTTGAAAAGAATTTCAAAATCCTATATATATATACATATTTTGCCACCTCTGTTTATCTTTGCCACACTCTTGAGATGCATCTCAACATAGTCCTACAAAGAGTCCTCGACCACTGTGAGAAAAAGAGAACTTCAGTGATGCGTCCATACTTTAAGATTAGTCTTTGCGAGGGGCTGCAACCAGTTGGGCAACACTACTTTCGCATAGGCATCCAGATTAGCTCTAACTGAAAACAGTGTATTTCGCAGGCAGCCTAGAAGAAGGTATGACTTACCCTTTTTTAGCACGCT
>JBCAUA010656129.1:0-15708 GCA_038406235.1 Peronia verruculata
CCCTGCCTCCCTTCCAGGATGCCCCCTCCCCCCCCCCCCAGCACTTGTTCAAAGGTAAAACGAAACTTCTTTTAAATAATTTGATATGAAAATAAGACTTTCTTTTTTATCAGATAGGCTTGCATATGGTTGGAGAGGGGTGAGGACTGATTTCTTACATGATGTTTTGAGTTGCTGAAAACTTTTCCTCTTTTTTGACAGTTTTCTGTTATCATCACTGAACATAGGAAAGTAAAAACCTAACTATATAGTAAGAAATAAAAATGCACTTATAAATCTTATGTAAAGTTGATATGGAATTACCTTTAAGAAAATTGGGGAAGTGTGGAAATGACAGCTTTTTGTCACATGTGATGAGGTTGGGTTGCCAAACTGTGACCAGTTCATTGGATTGAATGAAATGGATGACAGCTTGTAGAATCAACATTGAATTATTTGCTTGTTTAAAATTATTTTTCATGATTTTAGGTCACAACACCAGCTTGTACAACAGCACGCAGTGTGAACCTTGTCCTGAAGGAACTTTCCAAGGCCAGAAGGGCCAGCCAAACTGTACACTATGTCCTCAAGGAATGTTTGGCAAGTAAGACTCGGACCTGCCTACCTTCCCGCCTAGCACGGGATCATCATGCATTTCGACTCAGTATCCTGCCCTACCGCGTCGTGAAAAAAAAAATTGCCGCATTCAGACCAATTCGCATATTTTATACTAGTTTTTCCACATTTCATACTTTGGTGTCATTCTGAATGCCGCCGGAGTATAGTTTTCACTCACAGTCCAGCAAGAAAACAGCGTTCTCCTGTTATTTGCCATGGGGAGTGGTCCTGCTTGCCACCATTGCCAAGGCATGTGTCTGTAGGCCAACAGTACAGGATGTAACTTAGTCCAGACCTGTAGTGTTATGTCTAATATTTCCGTTCCACCCTCAGGCTAAGTGGTCATTCACGTGCACCCATCATTCTGATCGATCATCGCTTGGCCAACGATGGTTCGTGTAGTTTCCTTTGAACCAAAATCTTTGATTAACCGCAATGTCCCTTCCCGCCCCTCGTTTTGACTTTCAGTCCGCTTGTTGCCGACCATGTTGTAAATGATGCAGATTCATACTGGGAGTTTCCACTCAAAAGTGTGGTCTGATGCTGATGACATGTTTAGCTTTATGGATAGATCTACATGTCTTTACGCGTACGTCATCGGACAGAGGACGGCAGGCTGCCCTTTACGTGCATCATCACTAACCCTGTGGGTCTTGCCTGCTTACTTTACGTAAGAGGGATGAAAAAAAAAAAGGTTGAATCTCTGCGATTCGGACACAGTTTTGGTGTGAAATTTGACCAGTCTGTCATTCTATTCGAATGTCCCTGCCAGCACTTGTGGTGGAGATTGTCTCACTCATGGACTATTTTCTACCTATGAAATGACTATTATGCCTCCTTCTTTTTGTGATAGATATCACATTCACTGCCAGAATTTAACCGCTTCACTGCATCCATCTTTCAGTCCGTTTTCCTCTCTCTATCCACTGCTATCCCCCTGTCACTCAGTCCCGCCAGCTATGTCAGCCCACCAGCTGTGTCCTCTACTTTCCCATGTGCAATCAGAACCATCATGAATCTGTTGTTGAAGATCACTAATTGTTACATGCAGAAGCAGATAGATGTGAAACGTCGGTCAGCAGGGATTCCAACCCTCCTGGAAAACTGGGATTTTCTCGGATTTCAAGTGAAATCCCGGGGCACCTGGAATTGTGCATGGAATCCGGGGTTTCTCATAAATAATAATCATAACAAAGAAAAATATCGAATTAGCAAAAAACTACAAACTTTTTTTGGCTGTGTCAGTGTATCGCAGGTGTGATATCCAGAACGTAGCCTAGATCTACTTTTTTTTTATCAGGCTGTTACGTTTAATATCACAATCAAACTGCAAGTTTTGCAGTACTCTTGCTGAGATCATGCACATGAAGTGATTCCTAAGCCAGAACAATGGACCATAGTGTAATGTTAGGGCCGTTACTCCATTTTGAGTGCCCAGTCGCATCCAGTGTTTCGCCCGTGTATCTAGATCTAGTCGTGCTGTGAGCATTGACCGCCCCTTTCTAGATTTTTCACTTGATAAGGTGAAAATTAGGGGGGAGGGAGGATTTATGCAATCTTATGTAGCCGCCCCAGTGTCTATGGGGCGAGCAGGCTCCCAAAAAGACGAAAGCCGTCCGGCTGTCTACGGAACCTTACGATGTGCGGCAAATTCGATGTCACACAGAGACAAGAAGTAATGTTAATGTTATGTCGTATCCTAAATTGCTATAATTGTAGATCCCAATCGTGCTGAATTTCACCATAAATTCCACTCTGGGTGTTACGTCATAATTTCACTATATCATATTTTATATTGATACCATGATAGATCCAGACCAGATTATTCTGTGGTGTTGACTTTCATCAAACTTTCAAATAGACCAATGAATTAATAGTAAATAGTGACTGAATTTTTCTGTTCATATTTCCTGGATTTTAGTGTATTTTGAAAGGCTGTGAATTTGAAAATAACTGCTGTGTGCATAAATTCTTTGATTGAAAACTGCAAAACAAGTTTAAACATTGGATTCTTCTTAGCATGTAAAATCCCTGTTTTGGGTCGAAAATCCCTCTTTTTTTTTTTTTTCAAGAGAACTCCCTAGTTTGACCATGGCAAGGTTGGAAACCCTGGGTGAGCGGGTGAAGCACTGGATCAAAGGGAAAGCGGGGATGTTGGGTGATGGGCTGACCGTGAACCTGTACTTACACGTACTCCCCTTTCCACAGTGAAGTGGTAGCGCGCCCTCTCCTTCATACATGTAAGAGGAGGGCAGAAAAAAAAAAAAAAAATAGATCTAGTATCTAGAAATTTGTGGAATGAATTTTCAAATGTTTTTGAATAGTGCAAAATGCACTAGATCTAGATCTATACTTGAACTAAAGTAAAAACTGTGTTATGAATCGGCAAAAAATATAAGAAATGCAGGACATTCTAATGGATTGTTATGAAATACATAGTTATTCTAAGTAGGAACTATGGGTCGGTAAATTTCCCTCCTTTTCCCTGATTTTCCCTCCGTTTTGAGTCAGATATCCCTCCTCCGCTGTTGTGAGGATGAAGACCAGTTAGGCATCTCTGTGGGTTTTTGTCAGGTTGTATGGAACATCTCTGAGACAAAAGCTTATAGAATTCCAACAGAAAAAAAGCCAGTTGGATCTCTTTTGTTTTCAAAATCATGTTGACAAAAAATAGCACATGCTAAAACTGCAGAAAATGCTTTCTCCAATTGTTCAAGTCAGTCTGTGATGTTGAAATTCACTTGTCGGAGCGTTCAGAAACTGTTTGTGTGACAACAAATATACAAAAATCCAGAAGTGATTGTTCCGATCATCTTCAATTTGAAATGGAAAGTTGTTCATTGAAAGATTTGGTTTTCTCTGCCACCTCTGCATTGTTATATGGACTTGACAAAGTCTTTCATGGTGAGTTTTGAAATGAGAAATGCACACAGTTTCAGAATACTGAAACATTAAAAGTTTTTGTGGACGTTACAAGGTCAAACTTTTGTCTGTGGTAGTGAAATTTGGCTCCCAGTGTCACTGAGTTAATTGGATGGGCAACGCATTTATTAATATTCATTATTGGCTGATTTATGATGTTCATAACTAGGCAGATTATCTGTACATGGTAGTCATACAAAGCCAGAGGAAATAGAGGGCAAACAATTTTTTCTACATTTTTTTGACAATCTTTTGACGTTTTTGCTATGGCAACTTGATCTGAATAATGTTAATAGTCAAATAGACTGTCTATACATGGTGGAAGTCCAAAGCCAGAGGACTAGAGGGCAAACAATTTTTTTCTGCATGTTTATTACAATATTTTGACAGTCTTGTCAATGTAACTAGGTATTGATAACAGGTGGAAGAGGGTTGGAAGGCTTTGGAGTTTTACAAGTCTGAGATGATTTTGAAAACAGTAAGCTATTCATATCTTATCATTTCATATCCTGTATTTTTGTAAACAGTCATAATGTTTAATGGATAATTCTGTACCATATTTTCATTCTGATTCTAGTTCCACAGGTAGCACTGAATGTGAAGTGTGTCCTGCGGGGGAGGAAACTCGAGCTGCAGGTCTTACTCATTGTACAAAGTGTGGACCGGGTGAGTGCTGTCTTTGAATATAATGAGTCCAAGGAGAGGTAATCATATCAATAGTGCCACCGTTGTATTTCAGTTTTGCACACAGAGGAAATCAATATTTCTTTCAAAATGCTAATGTAGTGCACAGAAAATATGGAAAATGCTGATTTGCCTTAGGAGCAAAGGAGAAAGACTCTGAAAGAGATTGGGAACTAAAGATCTTTTGGCTTTCAATTGACAAATAGACTGAAGAGCATTGAAAGTTACCAAGGTGTGCACTCATGCACACACTTTAACAGCTTATAGTTTACTTTCTAAGTTAAGTATAGGAAGCATGTTGCAGTATAGTGATTATAGATGGTAACAAAAACCTTCAAATTGTGCTCTTTGTTTTAATAGTATTTTTGTACTCATTCTGCATTATGTCATGATTAGAGAGAAGCAAGCCCATATGAACAAAAAATGCTGCAGCTTGGCTAAAGTCATGTTAGGCAATACTAATATAATTAACAGTAGGATTTTCCACTTACATCCACATGGGTTCATTTTTTGTGTGGCAGATGCTGTAGGTTGTTATAGTCTTTAAAAGCTCATTATGCCAAGGGTAATGAATAATACACCAACGAAATTAAACCAGGCATCCCACAGAATGTTTGTCAGTCATCATCTTTAATTAACATTTACCCCATCTTCATCCGGGCCAAAACATATTTTTGTTTTTGGCTGTACACTTTACAGTCAAATTTCACCACTCATTGTTCAGATTTTATTCTTTATTGTTCAGATAATGTTTTCCTCTGTTTGAATGGTAGAGCTTTGGAATTTAATACTAAGCAGTAAGCAGACACAGGACAGCAAATAGCACTTATTCTTTCTTATTGAGGCACATTGTGTTTCTCACTGTCAATCATGATTTAAAAAAAAAACAAAACAAAAAACAGCTGATTGAATACTGAACATCATCACTGAGTGAGCAATATGGTTGGTATGGTTTCCTGGTGTTGGTTCATGTTGCCATTGTTTGAAGGATAAATGATAGACAATGGACATTTTGTGTGACCGTTGATCTAAAGATTTAAAAAAAAAAAAAAAGAAGTATTGTCAGTGACTTGGTAAGGTAAAGAAGGTACGAAACAAGAAGAAATGTGTTTTTTTGTTTTCATTACTTCAGGAACATTCAAGCCAAAACGTGGAGTCTCCCCATGTGAGCAGTGTCCAAGTGGTTATTATAGTACGGAAGATGGTGCTATCAACTGCACGGAATGCCCCAAAGACTATTTTTGTCCAGTATGTCACATTTGTTCACCTATTTCGGATAATTAGCATTCATTTCTTATTTGTCACTTGAGTCTTTCTTAACTTCAGATCCAGTTTCTCTTCGTTGTCAACTGCCATTGAGAAATTACACTTTGTCAATGTACTATTCCTTATTTAGGAACAAATTTACAGGAATTATGCTGGATCCACTCACTTGAGATAATCAGCTCAACATTAACATGTGGCGGTCCTTTTGTTATTTCTTAAAGATGTGTTTTATCTGAGAACCGAGTTACTAGAGTGATAAAAATTAAGATTAATTTCAGTGCCATAAAGGGACTATTGAAATCTATTTTGAAAATTTCCATATTCAGTAGACTGTATCTTCGAAACTGCAATGAATTTAAAATTGCTCAATAATTTATCAGACATCGCCTGACTGAAATGAGTTTCTTAATCAGTAAATTAAGCAAGCAAAAATTAATAAATGTAGTTCCACTTTCTCATTCTGAGATAACTTTCATATGGTAATGTGACAGGAAATAAGGTTCGAATCAAAGGCTTGCTTACCTTAGCGCATCAGCATTTCTTTCACTCCTTTCAAATAATCCAAACAATATACACATTATCAACAAAAATTTAAAAATATGGGAAAGTTATTTCAATAAAAAGAGAATATGTATTCATTATTTGCAATTTGTCATGAATTTGATGAGGAAAACATGTTATTTAAGCGTTTTTAAGTGCATGTCATATCCCATGTCATATTCATCATGTTTGCCTTTTGGTAAATTGTGTTAAACAGTAAAGAGCTTTGACATGTCATTCAGCATCTGAAGTGGAAACTCATCATAAACTTGCCTTCTGTCATATTTTCCAACTTTGCTTTTCAATCACCTATTTCGTGACATATTTTTTCACTTAATACCACATTACACAAAGAGTTCACAATTCAGCTGTCTAAAACAAAAAAGTACCCATAACTGAGTTATTTTCTTTTCATGCTGTATTCACTATATTGAATAGAGAGAGCAGCAAAATTGCTTTTGTCTTACTTGCATAGCATGGCCTATAGGATTTTTTCTTCTTTGGCAATAGGTCTAATAAATGCTGTGTCCTTTTGGATTACATATAAATTTCTTATCTTGTGACATTCAAAACCTGTAAATGATGGAACTTTGCTGAACAAGAAATATTCCTTTATGCAGAAAAAGCATGTAAACTTGTTCAAGAACTAAAGTTTTTCAGTCACTAGTGAATGCTTTTTTGATTTGTTTAAAACAGCCAGTACAATTGTTTTTGTTTTTTTTAACTTTGTGACTGTTGCATATGTTTTCCTTCTTTATAATCTTTTTAGGGAAAACATTCTAGCTGCATATATATGTATATGTTACTTAATTCAAAACTTTTAATAGAAGTTTTATGTTACTACTTAATATTTATGACACAGCCTGGAATTAGTACACCACATGCAAATGAAATTTCTTCAACTTTGTGCTCTCATGTGTTATTTCCTGTCACTCTGTCTGTGCAGCGTGAATACTGATGCATTCATTCGGAAGCTAAAACTTTTGTTGTATCCACAGCAGTCTGGGTCATTGCCTCAGCCATGTCCAACTGGTGCCCACTGTCCTCCTGGCTCTGATTCTCCATTATGGTGCTCCTCACCTTTCTTCAAGTTCAGTAGTTCATCCAGAGACTGCAAACCAACGAGTGAACTGATTGGCCTTTTAGTTGGTGTCAGCTTGGGTAAGCCTGAACAATTGTCATAAATGTCAATCATTGTCATGAAATGTTCACTCTGGTCTGCTTGGGACACATCTCTCCATGTAAAATATTTTAAAAAGTTTAGCTCATGCATTCTTGTCCCATGCCCACAGTTATGAGAATTATGTTTATTTGTCTATGAATAGTTATGTCAGTTTCTTCTGTTTATCCTCAATGCAGAAGTCCCACTTAATGACAAAATTGCTATGTTTTACTTACGATTATTGTATTGTTATCTTCTGTTCTGTACTTTTGAAATACTCAGTACTTGTGCAAGTTTACAGATAGGTAGTGTGGTGCAACTCATTTGTTTTATGTGATGCTTGCTCTCTCCAGTTGGCGTTATAGTGGTCATCTTCATTGGAACCAAAATTTTCAAGGTGTACAAGAGAAGAAGAACACCAGTCATGACATTTGACAACAGTGAGCGCCAGCCTCTGACTAGCACAGAGGAGATCACCCCTCCCGTCTACACTGGCTTATAGTCTTGTCAGCTACCAGATTGTCTCCAGTCTACTTACGCCTGTCACCGCTTTAGTCAACAGATCTGAATTTTCTAAACAGATCAGGGTCAGAAAGAACAACCTGAAAGGGGGAAATATAGGCTGTGTATTGTGGGAGACATCACTCGCTTGTGCAATTACATTCTTAGTGCTGTCAGTCTTGAGTCTTTCATGGGGAGGAGGGGGATGAAAGGGAGGACCATAAACAATGAAATACAATTTAAAGAGCAATGCATTGAAAGATGTGAATTAGGTGATAACAATGTCCTTTGATAGCATTATCCCTATGTAATCTTATCTGGTTTACTCAAACTGTGAATTCATATTTGCATCACCAATTATTATTCCTTGGGAAATTATCTGTGTGAGAACTTATTTGCTGAAGCATTTCATTGATACCATTATTTCCATTTTGATTCCTGACTTTCCACGAGAACAAAGTGTTAATATTGGCATGCACATTTCTAACTTCTCTGGAAAGGTATACAGCATTGTCACCAACATTCCCAACTTTACCATGAACATTTCTAACATTCCCAGTGAAGATTATTATCAGTGCCATGCAGCTATCGAGCTATGCTGTGTAGGTTTCCAGCAGTGACTTGAATATTTTTCATAACATTCTACAGGTTAACAAATTGGCCAGTGAGGTATCTCACAAGGCTGTAGAGATTTGTAGCGATCTCTGCCATGCAGAACTTTTTCATTGCCATAAAGATTTTTAATGCCACATTTCAAGGTTCTACCTAAGGACAAGCAGTGCTCTACAAAAGCACAGGTCTGAAAAATAAACACTAATGATATATTTTCCAGTCCTGGTTGCACAGTCTCGGATAACCACTGAAACATGATTAGAAATGTGAATTCATCATAATTTGACATAGACTTGTGCAATGCTGTTGTTTATAATTAATGTATCAAACATGATATTTAGTTGTCCCTATTGCAGCTGAGTGTTCAGCAAAAGCTTTTTTCATCCTCTCTCCAGCTGCATTACATATGAGACCTGATGTGATGAAATCAAAATGCTGGTCAGTTTTTGAGTTCATTGAGTGGTATCTCATTCAGACTTACTCATTTTCCTCTCTGTTGGTGAAAAATGCTTGTGGTTATTTTACTTTATATGAAAATCTATATGTTGACTGTTAAAGAGGATAAAGGTAAACTGCTGGCTCAGAAATGGCCTTTTAGCTCTGTTAACCTTATTAATCCTCAGATAGGTAATGTTACTTAATCACAATTTTTGAACTGTTATTCAATATATTTCAGCAAATTGTATTTTAAATATGCATTTTAAAGAAGGGATTTGTGCAAATAAAAAAAAAGTGTTAAAAAGTATCTCATTATTAAAATGTTATGATTTGTCGCATCACTTCACTTTGACAAGTGCCTGATTTCATTATGTCATCCACAGATGGACCATGGTAAACTTTTCATTTGGTCCGTCATTTATATTTTATATTCGTTATTATATGACAGTCAAGCATGATTAGTAATATGGGTTTGAAACAGAAAAGGGACTTGAAATATTACCATTTGTTTTGACTTTGTTCTGTTCAGTATTATTTTTTTTTGTTTTTGTTGTTGCCTTGTTAAATTTGCTTTCCATCATTCAGGCTTGTGAACTGTGTGTTACACTACTGAAACTGTATTGAATGTCATGATCAGTCTTACAAAAGAAAATTAGAAAATTGATGGTACAATTGGGACAAACAGAGAAAAAAAAATAATGAGATACAATGTTTCATTTCAAGTTCTGATTCCTTTTCTTCATATGGTCCAGCCCTCACATAAATTTTGTGTGCTAACATTCAGTGTGTTTTTTTAAATTTTGATGCCAAGAAAAAAAATAAACCAGATTGAATATGATAAATCATGATGTTGTAGTATTTGTATATTCTTATTGTGAAAATGCCAAGCAGAGCTGTTGCTAGGCCTTTTACATGGAAGGAAAGATTCCACAGCAAAGACATATTTGCAGTCTAGTGATAGTCAAGTTATTGTTAGTATTGTTAGCCAAGAATATTTATTTCTCATACTACATGATAGTGAACACATATCCAGTTCAATTTTGTCAAATGACATGTTTGTACCAGTATACAAGGTTTACATGACTGCCGAGAAAACCTAATTACCTGAATATATAGTTTGATAAATTTCTTCACCGACATAGAGCATTGCTGTATTTGGATATAAAAACAACAAACATATGTAAGCATTTGTATTATCTAGGTAAAATGTTTGGTCATAGTGGTATATAAATATCATTTATATAATTTGGTTTTTCTTTTTCTTGTTGTTGTTAGCCATAAGAAGACTGAAAATGTATTTATCGGCAGATAAATACCAGGTGACTCATCGACAGGTGTCATGTTTTTTTCTTGCATTGTTTTTCATATTTGAAAGATAAGAGCCTTTCAAAAAACAAAACAAAAATTCTAGATGTGGTAAATATACAGATGTTTGGTTCTAGCCACAGCCTGCATTTGCTAACCATGAGATATCAAATATTCTGAGGATTGGAAGAAAAAATTCCATGCAAGAATCAAAGATACAGAACATCCCAAATGGCCTTCAAGATGATTTGATTTTTATACACTTACTTATATATGGAAATCACTTCCCAGTCGGGAAAATAGCACCTTTTGTATGTTCATTTTGTAACAAAAACAATACATATTTATTAAAACTACTGACAGTTGATGATGACATTTCCTTGAAAAATCTTCATTTTTAGGTGAGAACTCAGTAGTGATGAAAAATCAGGTGATGCAGGCTGAGATGTAAATGTTTTTCTCTGTTTATTGATTGTTGTGCCCTATGTTGTTGTGCCTACCATGTTTTTTTTTTTTTTTCCCAATATTTGAACAGGAAGAAAAGTTTGCATTATATATGGGCAACAAGAAAAGATATGACTCTCCAGATTAAATGTTTGAACAACGAAAACTTACAAATGGAACAGGACATAGACATTGTGTATATTGTGTGACTGCATGATTTGGAGTAAGGAAAGAGACAAACTTCTGTCCAGAGTGTTTTTTTATTTATTTTTTTTTTTTCAGGGAAATGTTAGGACTCATGATCAGTCACACCATTGTTCTTTAGTAGTTGTAAACTATTTTCAGCTACAGCTTGAAAAAAACATGTATTTATTGTTATTCAGGATCCTCAGTTTGTGATCAGAATGGACTAATATGACTTTTTATATGTCTGTTATTCAAAGTATACTAGCAGAATATGCAGGATAAGCTCAGGGCTCAGTTGCATGAGATTCTATCAGATGTCATACTTTCATTATTCCATCTTTTCTAGCAGTGTATCAGATGTCATCCGACATGCACATCTCTATTGCACATCTTGCAGTTGATATTTTTCCTCGACATGACATTTCCTTGCCATAAATGAAATGATCTTTTTGCCAACATGGAATGCAGTAATCTTACTGTGAAACGAAAGACATTTTACTAAGAATATTTTGTCTCATTTTTACACATTTGTCCTGACCCAGGTAAGATGAAAAAAGTTGTGAATAAAAGTAAACAGATGCCAGCAAGAGGTGTGAGAGAGATACAAGCTGTCTTTCTGAAGAAGTCCATATCATATTGTCTTCCTTGAAGATTCAAACTCTCTCTCACTCTGTGTGCACAGTGCAAATGGCAGTGTTTGAAATGGATTTCAGAATACCTATGTGATTGTCACTCCAATGCATGACAATCTGTCCAATATGATATTGTGTGCATCTCATCATGATGGCATTTCTTAGTACATAATGCAGTTCCAAGAAAACAATTATATTGTCCATGACAGTAGGTCTTAGGCATCTGTTTAATGTATGTATATGGTTTTCATAACATGTGTCTCAAAGGTAAAGTAGTTTTGGCTGCCCTTTGAAGACGTTTGATATATTTTAATTTGATTATAACATGGTTAAATTTTAGTTTGCTTCCTTTGAAGACATCAGTATTATTTCCTGCTGTCATCCACTCTAAGCTCTACTTGTACATTTCACTTTTTAAGCTTGTTCTGCCTTGTCAAACTGCCTGAACAAGTTAATATTACAAGAAAAAAAAAAAAGAGACCAGATTATTGGAGATGGGTAAATCACTTCACTTAAACTTTTTTTTACAGAAAACTTGTTGCAGTCAATTGTTGCTAACTCTGTACCAGCACTGTGATATCAAGATATTGATGGAAACAGTCACAAACCATGAAAGTATGAAATTGTGTCAAGTTATACTTTTGTGTCTAACTATCCCTTGGAAACCCTCTTGTGTCTTGCGCATGCTGCATGTACACTTGCTAGGGGGTTGTCAAGGAATATTTGAAGACAGAAATACAGTTTGACTTAGTTGTGGACTTACACAGTTTACAACTGTTAGTGTCGATATCTTATTTCTGGAAACATTTGGATTCTTTTCAGCAATGAGACATTTTTGAACAGAATATGAACAAAAAAAATGAATCAGTGATATAGTGATGCTTTTATGCAGCTATTTGCAAAAGAGCGTTATTGATTTTGTTTAATATTACAAACAGTATGGAGCCAGTGACATGAATATTTTAAATTTTCTTCTTTTCAGAGCCAGGGACATTTTTTTTTTAAAAAAACACAAGTAGGAATCAGAAAAATGATTTTCATATTTAATTGACCAGCTGTTAATGAAATGAATGTTTTGTCATAAATCAGAATAGCTGAAATTAAATTTTAACTATGCACTTTTTCTTTATATATCCCCTGAAATGAAATTTTAGGAACAATCTTGAACTTTACTTGACTTACCGCAACTTCATCACACCAGAAATCCAATAATCTTTTCTTCATGTGCACTAAATGGTCCAGGGGGAGAAGATTACTGGATTTCTGGAGCATTCAGAAAATGGAACTATTCATAAAAGGAATCATTCAGAGGAGGTGGAGGAATAACAAAGTTATTGTATATTCTTCAAGTTCTGTGATCTGCCTTAGATTTGTATTGATAATGTAACATACAATAATATTAATATTGCTCTCATATCGTCACTATTGTCTTTTCTTATTCCACTCATGAATCTGACTACATTGTCTTTCAAATATGTTTCTATTAAAACTAAACTCTCCCCAGCAATTACAAACTCAATCCTGTTGACATCGTCTTCTTTAAATTGCAAAGAATGTCTGATCGATTATGTTAAATTGTTGAAAAATGTTTCCAATTTTATGACATCAGATTTTATGAGACATTTTATGCAATCAAAGGCTGATGGTTACATTTGACCTTGTGCTTGCACATCGAAAGGTGTTGGGGAAACATTTTTGTGTGTGTATCTGAGTTTTTCTTTGTTTGCTGAAGCCCTAGTACATACTGAAAAATAGTTATTCAGTAGAGGCAATAATATATACTGAAGAACAGTGCAAATTGTCAAATAGTTACAGCAAAGTAATAAAATGAATTATAAAATATAACATGTATCATAGTTTTTATGGGCGGCACATGGGATTGACTGTCATTAGCACTCTGGTATTGGTTTAGAGATGTTATCTGTATGTGCATACAGTTTTTGTTCATTTACTCCAGCATACATTTACAGGTATATGCCTAGTCTTCACTAGTAGTGCCTTTGACTTCTAGTTTTAGCAAATTTTTTAAAGCCTGGAATATTCATGAGACCACCTGCTGCTGTTCGTGAATCATCAGATATGCATTAAATTTGTTCATTGTCACAGATATCTCTGAAAACTGTGAAATACTTTTTAGTCGTGATACTTACATTTGACCAATGAGCCTTATTGATCATAGAACTTGAGGTTAAAATTTGAAAAGTCTTTTACAGAAAGTGAGGCCATAATCTTAAATGTACATGTAGAATTGTACTGAGCACCTACTAATTACTCCTTTTGTGTATTAGCTCTGATAGTCAGATATAGACTTAATGGCCGTGTTTGATTTGCACCTCATAATTAATCCCTGCAAAAATTTACTACAACTGTACTAATCCAAAAAAATATCTGATGCATTTCACAGAATGTCCCATTTAATCATGTTGATGATTTTCTTTGTGTTTTTTCATCATTTTATTCTGCTTTGAATTATTATGTCATACAAAAGTTACTCTTGTACAGTGTACATTCTCTTGTTAACTGGCCTTTACTGTTTGCTGTTGTGATGATGCTGGGAACTGCAAGGCTTCCGATAGAAAGAGTGACAATGTCTAATTGAAAACTGTAGAATGAAAAGTACTTGAGGCCATTTTGGGTACACATGTCCAAATGTGGTCCTGGTCTGTCTCAGCTATGGAAGTTGCAACCCAAAAGCAAAAATGGCACTTATCGATTACTGAATTTAGGGACATAATGCGTCCTTTAAGTCTTGAAGAACACACCTTAGCCCGAGACCTGACTGATGTGTTGTCATTATTTGATTGTTGAGTCAGGGTCAGGGCCAGGATATGTTCTATTAGACTTAAATCAATCATAATGCAATTGGAAGATAGTGATCAATATGTATCATTTCTACTTTCAAGCTACGACTTTCATTGTAGAGATGAGGCGGAAGTGTTACATTTTGAAAGGATTTATCTCGAAAAAAGATAGGTTTTTTTTTTTCCTTTCTTTTTCTGATGTCACATGCTATCCTAGCTGCTCCAATTTAGCATTTTTTTGATGGTTGAAAGCTTAGACTTGCATCTTATGTTTTGACTGTTGTGTGATGTCTCTTTGGCATCTTCATTGAAAACACTTGAAATGTGGCTAAGGTTCTTGTTGCTCCAGGGACGTGAATTCTCCTTATGATTGTTCCAAGGTGTTCCTGTTTCATGGATATCTTCCTATTGGAATCATCACCTAAAGAAAATTTGTTCATGTTCATTTGTGAACTGACCATGTTTACTTTTGGAACCAACATTATGATGATGTTCGTACATTTTCATTTAGATTTCATAACTGTGATCATTTTGGCTTTTGGGTTTGGTTGGTTGGTTTGTATATTGGCCTTTTTTGCAAGTACTTATATTCTACTGTTTGTTGGCCAAGTATTTTTCATTGTTTTTTTTTTTTTTTTACCTTTTTTTAAAATTTATATTTGGTTGTCAAGTATTTTTCATTGTTCTTTTAGCTCAGTTCATCCTGGTACCGTATATCATGGAACTCAAACTGATCAGTTTGAACTGAGCCTGACTTGTCGAGGCCAGAGTGTGTTTTTTATTTTTGGGCAGAACTCTATCAAATTCATCCTTTTTGTTTGTTTGTTTATTTGTTTCTGAATTTGGCCAGGACATAAATAATTTCACCTGTTTTATTTCGCTCATGATTCTGGCCAGAATATTATTTCATACTTTTTCTTCTTCATTTGTATTACTGATATGAATGATGTTCAGATGACCACAATGAGATTACCTGTACTATAGAGGTAATCATCTTCCATACGAACAAATTAATAAACTCAAGAGTAAATTAATTCTATTTGTGATTGAGTTTTAGTCTTTACTTGAACATCTTTGGAATGGTAACGTAACCTCACAAGATGCGTAGAGGACATGCAGGTAAAATCAAGTTCAAAATTTCATAGCAGACCAAATATTGATTTGTAATACTAATAGCTACATCCTTGTTTAGCAGGGAAGATACTTGCAATTTTTTGTTTAGATTGAGAGGGAACTACACACTCATTTAGCACAGGTCTCAATATTTTTGCAGCACATTTTGACAATGTTACAGTGTAACTGTCAGACAGATGAAAATAGTTATTTTCCTGATCAAAAGAAGGCATTCAGGGATGCAGATCTCCCGACTTTGCTTGATTCTGACATTGATCTGTTTTTGATATTGAAAAGTGAAAGATCGTCCCAAACCACCTCAGTTAAGGGGATCTACGGGTGAAAATTTCGAGCAAAATTGATTTCCGACCCATTTTTTTTTCTTCCGCTATTTCGCTTCTACATTCATCCTTCTATATATTACAAATTTTTTTGTGCTAAAAAATTGTCATAAGTGACTTAGAACTGCATTTAGAATCCATAGGTGTGACACAAAATGCAGCTG
>JBCAUA010656240.1:0-15708 GCA_038406235.1 Peronia verruculata
AGATAGATAGATAGATAGATAGATAGATAGATAGATAGATAGATAGATAGATAGATAGATAGATAGATAGATAGTGTCTAAATGTGGGCCCAGGGAACATTTTGTAAACATCGTTAATGTATGTCGTAATAGGAAGACGCCTGTAGAATTATTTATAAACAGACCCACATAATTATATGATAAATTTGGATGGCAATATTTTTAGTTCTACCTGACTCTGCAAAGACCATCCTTGCATATGGTCCCAATCCTTGTAAGATCCAAATGCCCATACATGGGGATTTAGAGCCAGACAGCCTGACTTAGTTTTAATTTTAATAATAGAAGCCTAGCACCATTTTTAGTAACTTTTACATTACACTAGTAAGTCCAGATAGGTATTTGAAGAGATATTACAAGAATAAAAATACAGCAACTGACGATCGTTTGGTCGTATTCCTGCAACCCGATACTGAAAAGCAGGAATTGTATTGGGATATGATAGGAAACGAAAGGCAAGCCCAGTGGGAGAGAAAGGGTGGAAAGGTAAATGGATAAAAATTGAAAGATGACAGATGGCATGTTGGTGTTTAACACAGCAGCAGCGAGACTTACTGGAGGTGGGATCCAGTGGAAGGACGGGCTGGGCCAGCCAGTAGCGTTGCACGTCATGACCATTACAGAGCCCACCCACTTGGTAGCTGACGTCTCATTGGTCCCGACGATAGTGGGCGGAACTTGAGGCAAAGCTGAGACAGTGCAGATGAGGGGTGAAAAGGGGCGGGGCAGGGGATTGTTGGGAGGAGGAGGATATTTAAGAGGTGGACATACACAACAGACATGATATTCAGTGATGAATTTCAAATTTTGAAAAAATCGAAGCTTTCAATTACATCTACTGTATTGCGATATCGATGAAGCTAGACGTTTGATGTATATTTATTTGCTGTTCAAATTCTTTTTATAGGACAATGACTAGCATTGAAAATATGGTGGTGTGAAGAACAAAGGGGGGAGGGGCAGAAAGTCAGAAGACAGGCAGACAACAGAGAGAGAGAAAAAGAGATAGGCGGACAGTAGGAGAACAAAACAAAGACAGCGCCTAATCTCCACTTGCACTCCTTATTTTGGTTACTTCAGAAATGGTGTGCCAGTTTCCACAGTAAAACACACGGATTTTAAGCATAGTCTAATCAGTACGTTGCCAGTAGCATAGTTTTTTTGTTTTGTTTTGTTTTGTTTTTTTAAAGTCATCCACATAATAGTGTGAACAGTTTGTTAAGCTCTAATTTCAAATTTTTTGCTTGAAAGATAATCAAATTGACTTATGGTCTTGTTAGGAAATAGAGAATTTTAGGGTGCTTTTTTGTCGATGCGTGCAACATAAAACGCACGATAATGAGAAATCCCTTTTCAGTTATACATGGACGCTACCTACCTAACCGAGGACTGGTTCATACTGCCATCTGTGCTTGTTCCGCTAGTTTTTTTTTTTTTTTTAACACAGAACACCAGGATTAATGAACCTACCCCTCTTCTCTCGTAGATATTTTTAGGTACCCACAGAAAACTCGAGTATCAATATCATGTTGTCCCAATCTTACCAAAACCCACATTCTGCTCTTTGTGACGTTTTGTTATAACTCGCCCTGAAAAATATTTGGGATTTTATTTTGAAATCTCTAATGCAACCTCGAAAAAATAAAAAAATAAAAAATTCTAGGTAATTTATTCCTCTGCATTTTTTTTTTTTTTTTTGTTATCCATCCATAATTGTGAACAACCGATGTGTAATAAACCATAACCCAGAAAAACAACAGAAACCACAATGGACTCTTTCAGAATCTCTTCTTAACGAGCTCAACCATGTGGTAGTCACAATAGATTTATTTCGACCAAGCGAACGGCTGGAAATCCCCGTTTAATTTTAGCAGGCTAGGGGGTACAGACACTTCAAACTGTTCACACTGACATAGAAAAACACATAAATGCACGGGATCGGTGACAGCTGTTCTCAGATCTCGTGGTGGAGCGGTAACAGACATCAGTGAGTGTTCTATTTCTATGAAACGGGTACAAACACTTGGCCCAGGATTTCCAGGTACATGTATTTGCTTAGTCGAATATGAAAAAACCGAGATGTATCGAGAACAGCGGACCTTTTTATTTATCTATCTTCTTAATATGTTTGACTTTGTTTTGTGACACTCATAAATTGAACGATAACAAACGCCTGCCTACAACGTCGTGTGTTCCACCGATGTCGAGAAACGAGCAGGGGCCTTTACCACGTGACAGTTTACAATGTTTATGTACGGAATGTTGTTCGCTATCACGTGATCACAAGGAAATAAGATATTTCAAGACCGGTCACATGAATGAGGAATAGATTTGTTCCGAGCAAGTGAACGGCTGGAAATCCCCGTCTAATTTTAGTAGGAGGGAACAAACACTAGAGACCGTTCACAACCACTGACAGTGAGAACTATATGAAAAATACATGGGACGGTGACAATTGTTCTTGGATCTCGTGGTGGAGCGGTGATAAACATCAGTGAGTGTCGTATTTTTAGCAGGGGGTGGGGTACAAACACTCCGGTTGGGATTTCCAGGTTTTTGGTCAGTCAAATGTGAACTATTTTCATTCACAAGCTGGTTTGTATAGATGGTCTGCGCATGGCAGGCAGATTTTGACGAATGATAACCATTCAGACATATCACACACTATAAAGAAAGCCACATGTAAGCGGTGTTTCCTCGGTCATGATTATGACCGATCTCAAAATACCTCATTCTGAACGAGTCCATATACCACAAAAAAACATGAGCATGGTACAGACCTGTAGTTGTGAACGCAGCAGTGAAGGGGGCTGTCAGGTTGTAGTTACAAGCGCTGCCATTACAGCACTGGTAGTTGTCAGAAGAACACACCTGCTCAGACGGACAAATTACAGACTACCATAGACTTGTTTGTGTAGATCAGGCTCAGACAAATACAGGTAGAGACATAGGGACATAAGAGAACGGGTACAGGGAGAGAGTTATATCAGACAGACAAACACATTTCATACGGACACTGACAGTTCTATAAATTACAACAGGTAGGGAATCAGACAAAACAGATCTAAAAACAGACATAGACAAATAGACAGAGATACAGACAGCAAACAGACACAGGCTCAGGCTGTCTGACACAACCAGACACAAACTTATAGATGACGACACAAGAAACAGTCACATTTCTAGTCACGGATGCCGACTATCCAGACAGACACTGACAAGACACATTGTCCGCTACAGACAGTCAAAGACAATCACAGACATCGACAGAGACAGGAGCAGGTACGGATGATGCAGGAATAAAACAAGAAAAGACAGACACAGACAAGCAGAGAGACATAGACAGACACACATACACAGTAAAAGCCAAACAAATACATGTAAAACAGACACACCCACATGTACACACAGACAGATACAGATCCACATAAACAGACATAGATACATATAGACACCTTCACAAACACCCATACAGACGCAGACAGACACAGAAATAAGCCCAGTCCTAGAACATCAGAGAGACACACGGAGCAGACAGGCAGACAAAGGCGCCAGGCCAGGAGAGAGAACGACTGATAAGATCGGGGCTCAGGCAGATCACAGGCCGATACAACTTTAACCCTAAAAGTCTCAAGGGGCCGACCATGTCAAAGATTTGCTCATCATACTAAGCCTTTGATCTGTTACTTGTTACCTGCGACCTGTTAGTACCTGTTATCTATTGGAACCGGTTACCTATCCCTTTCTTCCCGCCGATATCGCAGGGAAGCCTAGAAAATGAGGTGGTTAACCCTCACCAGCCCTCTCTGTTCTCTACTGCTCTTTGAGAATCAGCAAGTCTTATTCCTATCCACTTTCGAACGTTGTCTTCCCACCTCTTCAGTATTATTGTCTTCCTCTTCTAGGGCTGATTCTGACGGAGCCTTGTAAGATGTTTATTGCAAAGATTGGCCAACTAGACATACTGCACAATCTTATCTTCGTTTCCTTCTCTGTAATGAGCCGATTCTTGACACCCAACAGCTTCTTGGATCCTCTTACAGACTTCCTCATGTGTTACATAGTCTCTTAAGGTTATGGCCGGGATTGTTCCTTGGCGTTTCATTTCTGTTACAAGGAGCCATCTTTGGAAATCTGCACTGCTTCTCCAGGTTTATTGGTTTAGATGAACACCGACTTTGAAAAAGTGAGAGCCTTTGATTTACATACAAAAATGCATTATTAAAGCTGTGCAAAAAATAAATAAATAAATAATAAATAAATAAATAATTAGACCTTAAGTCCCATTTTTAGGACACGACTTAATTACATCAATGCAAAAAGGCGAGTAATGTACCCTATTGTGACAATGCTACAATACAAATAATACATCAGTTAATGGTCTAAAATCCTGTATATTGTTCATTGTGTTTTAAGAGACACACAAGTTATCTTCAAAGTAAACTATGAGTTTCTCGAAACAGCGTATTCAGACAGAAGGCATTGTGTCAAAATATATTCTAAAAAAAATCTCACCTGCTCAGAGAAACAGCCCAAATTATAAACCACAGAACCGTTGATGGTCAGCGCCTGGGAACCACATACCTGGCACAGGAAGATGGGAAAAATGAGGGAAGTATGAATGGTATAAAACATAACCGGGGATCATTCAAGGGTATATTATTTGGCGTCGTCTATGTGGGCCAGATGGCCCAGCTAGACCCTAGAGTCTATTTGGGCCTATTGATGCGCCTCTTTCCCTCTTTTCTTACTTCAAAAAGGTATTTGGTCCAGTTCATTCTTTAACGTTTTTGGAGGGGAGGCCACCCCCACCCCTGTCCCCCCCCCCCCCCCCCAACTGCGAACAGACGCTCACTTGTGCGAGCCAACCCAAATTTTCGTCTCTATTTTGTGGTGCAGCTTTTGTATTTGCCTATGCTTCCTCATTACAGTACTAGGCCAGATAGGCACTCCGATATTATTAATTTGTCCTGATTTGCCATTTAGGATCGGCAGGTTGTCTGAGGAGCTTCCTCTTAAATGTGGTGTTTTGGTTTTTCTATGCCTTTCAACCTCCTCTGGGGTGTTATCTCGCTAGCGTGTTGTATTTCTAATTACCAATCGGTTTGATGAGCAGAGAAACACACACACACACACACACGTACGCACACACACACACACACACACGGGATGGACCATATCACTCTTGTTTATTCCGCTCTTCATTGTACCTTTCTGCTGCCCCTCTGCACGACGATCTCAGACATTGCCCCCTCCCCCTTTCGTTCTGTTTACTCTGTTCACGTTAGAACCTCCTGACGCTTTCAACCTCCTGTAGGTGGTCAAGGTCAGGGTCAGGTTTTCCGGAGCCCTTCAGCTCTGTTAGGTCAGGGCTATCTCAGCTGTTTTTGATGTCATGTCAGACCACGGCAATGGTTGCTGTAGTTCTGAATGCAGATATCCTCACACCACATGTTACCCTTTGGCAACTTTGAAATATGTGGCAAATTGAAAATAAACAAAACAACGAACCCACCCCACCCCACCCCCACCCCACACACACACACACACAAACACACATAAACACACACAAAACGGGGTTCAAGGCCAGTGACCAAACAGTCACTATTTCAGCTATCCAGCCTGTGTACGGCTGCAGTGAGTTTCTAGGTTTCACAGACCTAGAGGAATAGTGACATTACAAGTGAGAGCCTTTGATTGATATTCCTAACAACACAAAATATAATACTAAGATACGGAGGAGGGAAGGAGGGGGGGGGTGCCGTGGCTATGTGGTTTGGCATCTGCTCAGTGGTGAAATCAACTCACTTCGTGTGGTTCGAAACCTGCATTTTCAGTGACTCAACGGCCCCGACGTCTACCCTTCTCGTGTAAGTTACGCACCTTAAAGAATTCTCGGCAGCTAAAACTCGACGAAGAGTAGAGGAGCGCCCCCGTCTCGACAAAATTTCCACATTTCCAAATTTCTATCTACAAAACCTCGCCAAACAAAGAAAGAAACGACAGTTATTTGAGACAGCTGAGATGATCTTACTTTCTTGGGAATACAAGGCTTGAAATGATCAAAATGTTTTGTTTTTTTTTAAGGAGGGGGGGGGCAGTTCTAGTAAAGCAATCCAATTTTAGGCCTACAATCTCATTTTTTCGATCATGACTTAATATTATTGCATGAAATGGAGAAATCGGCCTACACTCTGGAAAATAATATGAGCCCTCCAGAGTTTACATTCTCTCTCGCGCGCGCTCTTCTCTCTTTGCACATCCTCTTTCCCATTCTTTCTCAGGTTCCCCCCTTTCTCCTTTTTTCTTTCCTTCTCTCTCTCCTCTGTCTTCCTTCTCCAAGATCTTTTCTCTGAGTCTATTTCTGGAGGTCATCATGCCATGTTTTCTCATCCTTCCCTCTCTTCTTTGTCTTCCCATCTCTGCCCAGTTTCTCCCCTTCTCTCTCTCTCTCTCTCTCTCTCTCTCTCTCTCTCTCTGCCTGTTCTGTCCTTCAGTCGCTCCGTTCTCTTTTTTCTTTTTTTTTTTTTTTTCGGTTTCCTCCAAACCTCGACCCCCCCCCCCCCCTCGCCCCATATACGCCATTTTCTCTCAGCCTTCATTTTTTTCTAATCTCTCAACCTCATTCTTTACACCCAGCATTCTATCTGTCACTCTTATTCTTGAGGGTTCTTACCTGGCCAGGGTCACACGAGGTCAAAGTGTTACACTCTGCCGGGTTGGCTGATTCCTGACAGGTGAAACACACGCTCTGATTGGCTGTTAACAAGGCTGCACGAGACCAGATAGAAAAAGAGATTAAAAACTCTTCACTTAGCAGGAGGTCTATAAACAGTTAATAGACTTGGTTTCCTGTAGCATTTGATTGTAACAACAATAATGAAAGAGAGAAGCAGAAAAACGAAATAACTGTGCGATATTTGTAGATTACTAAGCACAACAAATCACCTATTGAGATTTTTCCTACATTCTGACACCGTAGTTCAAGACGAACATGGAATCACTTGAATTTTCTTTCGCCCGTCTACTCACAGCCAAGTATTGCAGAAATTCAGAGACGTGGCAATATAAAGAGAAGCAGACATAGAGGTAAAAGGCAGCCATGCCGATAGACAGAGAAACAGAGAGAGAGAGAGACATATCAACAGAGAAGCAGGCAGAGGAACAGATTGACAGACATATAGACAGAAAAGCAGATAGAAACGAAAGTGCAGACATCACAATAGAAATCAGAGAAACAGACAGAGAAACAGAATGATAACCAATCGGACATAAAGACAGACAGATAAGCAGACATAGTGCAGACAGACAACAGTCAGACTGACAGACAGACGAACAGACGGGCAGATAAGAGGACAAATGCGCGTACTCACAGGCGGCGCCACAGCCCACCATGTTACAGAGGTCGCCCCGACAGCAACTCACACAGCGCTGGTTGTCAAAGTGAAGTCGCCGCGTTCTCTGACAATCCTGGGGAGGTGGAAGGGGAGAAGAAGTAAGAATACATGGGGAGAAAAAAACTGAGGGGAGATGGTGATGGTTATGAGGGGGCATACAAAGGAATGGGAGATCGTTCGCACATTATCTGCCCCTTCCAAAAGAGGGACTTGGGTAAGGGGAGATCATTTTTACCAGACATTTACTTCCCTTTGCCAAACAAAAGATGTGTTCAGCAAGCAGTGTCAAGAGGGAAATATCTTTATACTTCTTGCCATTCGAACGACTGGTCGTCCAAAAATTTGATAAAATTATAACAAGAAAAAAAAAAAAACCATTCTCTTTACATCAAATCTTTTTCCGGAATTTTCATGGCGTATGTTTCAAGTAAAAGGCGCAAAAGTGATTTTCTCTTCTTTGGACTGCTTCTTCAATCTCTCTTTTGTCCGGTAAAGGGAAGTAATAGGACTGAGCACAACGATTTCCCATTCGTTCCGAATTACGTGTGGCCAGTGGTATGAGCACATGACAGATGAACTGGAATTGTGAGAAATGAGATGAAAATATCGGGTCTTCTTATTTGTATTGAAGTGAAAGCTGCGCCATTTTTTCAGCCCTTGAAAGCCGAATTCTTTTAGGGGCTTTGTTTGATTGTGTTGATATTGAGCAGCATACCAGCAGGATTACGGGCTATATTGTGTCTTGCACCATGGGTATGTTTACACGTCCCTCATAGTGAAGCATGGTGCCATATGGACGATGTCTGTACGAGTTACATAAGGGGATAATAAAATTGTGTATATAAATTTTGACTATCAAACATTGTACAGCGAAACTAACAAAAGAGGATGCAAGTAATAATGCAACGTCCTTTGTGGATCGCTGCATGCCTAACGGGTTGTTACATGTTTTGTTGGTGATGTATTCTGGAGTACAGACCAATCTGGCGTAAAAGCTCAGGATGACCACATAGATCCTTCAAAGAGCGTCTCGAGAAAAAGAGATAATTTCGTAGATTATCTGCCCCTCCCAAAAGAGGGACTTGTGTAAGGGGAGATTATTTTGACCAGCCCTATTACTGCCAGACAAAAGAGGTTTTAGCAAGCAGTGTAAAGAGGAGAAAATCAGTTTACTTCTTGTCATTTAAAAGACTAGTCGCCAAAAAAAAAAAATGATAGAATTAGAGAAGTAAGAAGAAAATATTCTCTTAACATCATATTTTTCTGGAATTTTTCTCAGCATATGTTTCACGCAGAGGGCACAAAAAAGTACAAAAGTGTTTATTCTTTACACATCTTGCTCAGTCCCTCTTTTGTCTGGTAAAGGGAAGTAATAGGACTGAGCACAACGATCTCTCACTGGGTGTCGGTAAACAACATTGCAGTTGTACGATTTTTTTTTTTTTTTAATTGACTTAACTTGATACTAAATAGTGATGTTGTCACGTGTGGTGAATTTAAGTGAGACAAACTGGCGGTTGAGGATCAACTTACAATTAAAAAAAAGATACACTCTTAGTATCTACTGCAATCCCGTCTATGAAAGAATCAATTATTAAATAAACAAACTACAGTAAGGTGATTCAATCAATGACCGGCAATAGAAAAGCTTTCTGAATGTATCAGTGAATGTATCAGTGAATGAATGGATGAATGAATGAATAAATAATAAATAAATAGATAAATAAATAAATAAATAAAGGATGAAAAATGGTGAAAAATGTAAAATGATAATAGTAATAACAATATTGATAATAATAGATGAACAAACATAGAACATAGAACAAACAGATGAATGAATGACTAGAAATTGAATGATGAAGAATGAATGAATGAGTAAATGAATGAATGAAGGAGGGAAAAAAGAGAAAGAAGGAAGTAGGGAACAAAGGAAAGAAGAAAAGAAAGAAGGAATGTTCAGAAATGAGTCCATAGATTATTAGAATGAATGAAAGAAAGGCAGAAAGCCCCACCGACCTCTATTGGATAACATCCCGAGTAGTAAGCTATGCCTTGGTTGTTGGTCAGACCGCTTTCCACGTAACACGTCTGTGGATGGAGAGAACGTGAGATCCGGAGAGATAGAGCGAGAGATAACAGAGAGAGGGTCAAAGAGACAGACGTGTAGAAAACAACAAGCGAGAGAAAGAGAGAGTGTCACTGAGTCTGTGTGTTTCTGTTTGTCTGTGAGAGCGTGTGTGTATCTGTATATGTGTCTGTGTGTATACCTGTGTGTGTCTGGTGTCTGTCTGTCTGTCTGTCTCTCTCTCTCTGTGTATGGATGTGTGTGTTTGTGTGTGTTTAGATGTCTGTATGCGTCTGGGTATGTCTGTATATGTGTATGTTTGTCTGTTCGTTAGGAAGTCTGTCGGATTGAGTATTTGTTTATTTTGATTCTTGCTGCGCATTTGTGTTATGCACTTGTCTGTCTGCTGGTCTGCCCATCTATCTGTCTGTCTGTCTGTGTTTGTTCATATCTTAATATGTCCTCACCTTTTCTTCTTTTATCCACTGGATTTCTTCATTTTGTCAGTATGTCTTCGTAAGTCTGTCCATGTGTCCCATATGTTTGTGTGTCTTTATATTCTCTTCGTGTATCTTAGTCTGTCTCTGTACCTCCATATGTCCGGGATGTGTCTTCATACGTCTGCGGCATGTCTTCATATTATCTTCATATATCTGTGTCTTCATATGTTTTAGTATGAACGTGTCTTCATATGTTTGTCTATGTGTCTCCTTATATCTGTCTGTATGTCTTATATGTCTATCCATGTGTCTTCATTAATAAGTCTGTCAGCATATCTTCATTATTATGTCTATGTGAATGTCGTCCTTTGTCTCTACATGTGTCTTCATTCCTATGTCTGTCAGTGTATCTTCATTAATAAGTCTGTCAGCATATATTCATTATTATGTCTGTCTGTGTTTGTCATACGTCTGTCCCTGTGAGATCATTCCTAGGTCTGCGAGTGTCTTCATTCATCTGTCTGTTTGTATGTCTGTCTGTCTGTGTGTCCGAGTTACCTCATGTACGCCGCACTCCACCGTCTCCATACATATGGCTGGATGGAAAGCTCTGTCACAAGAATAGCATCGATCGGCCGTACCTGAGGACGTACACACAAGCTGTCATACATTTTGTCAGTTGCACTTAAAGCCAAAAATCTGCCAAAATGGAGGGAAAGAAAAAGAGAGAGAAAGAGAGAGAGAGAGAAAGAAAGAAAGAGAAACAAAGTAGTGCTTGCGTTGGCAACACTTCGTCGTGGCCATTTATAATTAAAATGGCCAGAAGAATCCCTCCCCCCCCCCCCCGCACTCCCTCCCTCCCATTCTCTTGAGGCTTAACCTAAGACTAGACTAGACTCAGCAGGAGGGAGAAACAGAGAGTTATAGAAAAAATGAGAGAAAGTGACATAAAGACTCATAGAGACTAAAAGAAATTCAAAGAGAGAGAGAGAGAGAGCGAGAGCGAGAGAGAGAGATATAGATAGAGAGAGGGAGAAACAGAGCTTAAGAGAACAGACAGAGGCTGCCAGAAAAAGAAAATGAAATGCTACTTCTTTTTTCTTGTTTAAACTGATTATTTATCCATTCACTTCCCCTCCTTCTGCCCCCTCGGAAGCCCGACGTTTATAAGTAGGTTCTCTGCTCCCACCTGCAGGCGGTGTAAGCCCGCGATCGATGGGGTGTCCCCCATGGAGTGCCATCCTCAACACTCCAGGGGAGACATTTCTTCTCTCTATCCTTGCCCCTGTCTTCTGCCCTCTTTCTTTTCTCTCTTCTTCTTGACATGTAAAGGTCTTCTTCAGGACGTTTAAACGTCTTCTTCTTGATGTGTAAACGTATCTTACCGTGTTTGACACAACATAGCCATAATCGTGCTCATATGTCGTTAAACCCAAACACAAACAAACAAACAAACCCCTCCTTCTGTCCAGCCCACCCCCCCCCCTTTTTTTTCTGTCGGTCATTTCGAAGTTACCTTTATTTTGCCATCCACTAGATCCACCTAAATATCCCAGTTTTTGTCTCTTACACTTATTCTACTCACACCTCCCATCTTATCCAAATATCCACAATATATTCATGTATTCATCCAGCCATCATCCGATGAATCCATCCGCTGATTACTCAATCTCCATTCACTTATTTATTTCCTAATCCACTCAATACCCTCATCGATCTGACATTCCTTTCTCACTTCTATTCATGTATCCATCCATCCATCCGTGCATCCATCCATCCATCTGCCCATCCATCCTTCCATCCGTCCATCCATTCATCCAATCGTCCATCCATCATTCCATCCGTCCATCCGTCCATCCATCCATCCATCCATTCATCCATCCATCCATCCATCCATCCATCCATCCATCCATCCATCCATCCATTTACTTACTGTGCTCTATAAAGACAATCACCACCACTATCAAGAACAGTAGGGAATCTGTAAAGTGGACGAGAGACTTGATATGGATAGAAAAAAAAAAAAAAAAACTTCCAGGGACAAAACAGCTGACTGTTTGTATTACAGCTTTGATATCCACGTCATCTACAACATCTACAAGATCTGAGAAAATGTGTCGTTTCGACATTATTAAAATATTCTCAGTCTCTCAGAGAAAGCATTATGTTAGCAGTATAAGCACTCCTGACTGCATAAACATCATCGATGTGTTAATAAACTCGACGTAATTTCTGAAATTGTGCTGAAACAATAGCATAATATTATAACATTTAGAGCCAATAGACTTGCCCATAAACATATATTTACAGACCGTATTCATACTAAGATCAAGGAGTGAAGAATCATTATTATACATGTATTTATCTGTTTTACACATGGCAGAGAACTGAAGTAATGTTTGGAAAGACTCACGCGCTTTTTTTTTTTGTTTTTTTGTCACCCTCATAATATAGCAACTGAGTGAGTCATTTTTTTTATTTATTATTTATTATTCATTTATTATTATTATTATCATTATTATTATTATTATTATTATTATTTAATCAAATTGGCTCCAAGCCATAGGGAATAAGTCTTTTACTACCCTGCTCTTAAAGCATTACTTCCAGTGTTGAATTTCAATGAAAGCTGGCATATTTGGAATGAAACGTGTTTGATGATGAAATGATAATACGATTTCTTCAAATAACCAAGCACGACTTAAACAATGATGAATGTGACATTTCATCAGATAGCATGATAAGGAAATATGCAGGTGCAGTTGTATCAATATTTATCCACATGTAAAGATACAATATGATGATATAAATATCTAGACATCAAAGAAAATAGCACGGTTCACGGTTTATAAAATAAATCTTTGATTTTAACAAATCTGTTACGTTATAATATATACCGCCCTCTTGAAAGAAATATTTGTGGGTTCTTATACAGTCCCCATATTGATTTCTTTTTTCTAATAATGATAAATTGATGATGAAGATTACTGGTATTGTTTGGTTTACTTGATGGTCACCAGTATTGTTGTTGTTGTTGTTATTCTTGTTGTTATTTGTGTTTGCTATTGTTGTTTGTTGTTGTCTGATTATTTGTTGTTGTTGCTGCTGTTATCGTTGTTGGTGTTGCCAAAGACAAGTAAATGTCAGACATCGATCTTTCCTGTGTCATATTTTTATATTGTTGTAGTCGTTATTGGTGTTTATTGTCCTTGCTGTTGCAGATCTTGTGAACGGAGAAAGGAAGTATTAGCTATAGTTGTGATGTATAAAATATATATGTGATACTATCACTTTCTCTTACTCTCTGTTTTGTCCATTTTTCTTTTTTCTCTGTCTTTCTGTCTTTCTTTCCTTATTTATGTATTTTATATTTATATATATCTATTTGTTTATTATTTAATTTGTTTCTTTATTTTTTAGTATTTATTTATATTTATTTAGATATCCTTTTGTTATTTATTACGGCTGGAATTAAACAAAATTTGTTTTCTCCTGGTAACAATGAATGGTTGTTATTTCTTGTTACTGTTGTTGTTACTGTTGTTGTTGTCACTGTTGTTAATATTGCTAACGGACATAAGGAAACACTTACTGGTCACCTGCCCCATCTCGAGATGTATGGGTGTCAGTGGTCAAAGGGCAAATAATTCGGGTAGCACCGTCCACCTTTCTCACTGGTCACTGGTCCACTGTCTGAGCTTCTGACCACTACGTCGACAAAATGTCCTTTCTCTGATTCGTGATGACCGCCATTTTGTTCGACGATATAACGAGTGATGTACACGAGACAAAACTGTGTGCTGTTTTTGAGACTGACGTTTGCGCTGCAGTACATTTTTTTGTTTGCCTGTTTGTTTGTTTGTTTGCTGTTGTTGTGGTTGTTTGGTTATGATTGTTATTGTTGTTGCTATTTTTTATTGTTGTTTAAATAAATACCCCGAATATAAACTAATCCTCAGATAAGTGGGCGATGAATAAACTGTCCAGAAAAAGGTGTTTTCTCAAATTAGAGTGCAGTCCACTTAGGAGTCAACTCGCTTAAAATAAATTCATATTTAAAGTCGACCCCTCCTACCAGTCGTGTTCTTTCTCTTTTGTTCATATCAATTTTGTTTGAAGCGAATACTTTGTGTGTGTGGGAGGGGGGGGGGAAGAGAAAGGATAGGAGGGGGTTCCAAAGGGCCGAATCGATTGTGCGTTACAGGGGGCGAGATACCACAGCAATGCCACCATGTTCACAGAACAACAGTACATTCTTCCAATCTGCTTTGTTAAAACTTTCTTTTTTTTCCTCAACACAATTTACTTATTTTCCTCGACCATTCTACAGTAAATATCCACAGTATGATTAGGCATCCTATGGCATTAGTTCATAATTCTCAAAACTGTTTTTCTGTTAATTATGTGTTAAACGAGGGATTGTGTTAGGAAATCCGTTTTCTTGAAACAACCGTTTCAGGAACATAAAGATATATTTTCGTCAAAATACGATATAATATTTAACCATAGGAGTGTCAATAGAAACTGGCAGGGGTATCAAGCTCCCTCGTATGACATCAATATCAATTTTTGAGAAAAAGGCAGTTTGCGCTTATAGATGGATTTATGTCTCTGCTCTCAACTGCCTGATACTTGGAGCAGAATCCTTGAGTTAACTCTTAGTATGATCAGTGAGTCTCTGACCATATCGGCCCCTTACAGATCCAGGGTTAAAAAAAAATTATGTGATTGAAATTACAATCGAACATTTTGTGAAATATTAATTGTGGGTTGTTTTGTTTGTTTGTTTGTTTGTTTGTTTTCTCTCTCTCTCTCTCTCTCTCTTTCTCTCTCTCTCCCTCTCTCTTTCCTTGAGCTATACTTCATTAAGAATTTCTGAGTAAGATGGCACTTGGCTGAGTAAGATGGCACTTGGCTGAGTAAGATGGCACTAGGCGAGGGGATGACGGATGGCACAGAATGGCCAAAGGGCGAATGCTATCGCAAAAGGGCAAAATTCTGACATGCAGCATGCAAAGCAATAACCAAATAACCGGATATCCCGATATGGCACCGCCCTTTGGGGCACGCCGAATGGGACCGAATCCGAAAACCAGAACCAGAACCTAGGGAGAGGAATAGGGAAGGACAGACACTCAGAGAACGATGTGCTTTTTGTTGTTGTAAATTAAGTGGAATTTCGGAGTGTGTGTGGATGTGGGTGGGAGGGGGGGGAGGGGGTATGAGGAGTAGACAGTGACGGGGGTTGAGCAGTGAAGTGAAAGATTTGTGGTATTGGTGTGAAAGATCAATATGAGGGGATTTGACCTCAGACCTGTCAGACCATAGGCTAAGCACTAAGCTCTGGAAAGACGAAATGGGTTCGATATCAGAGGTAGACAATGGCCGTAAGCCTCAGCTGTAGTGTTGTAAGTCCCCATTGGGGTTACTTCCCCTTTGTTGACGTTTTGGTCAAGATTGTTGGTCCCGGGAGATAAATCCCGGCCGATATGAATGTCTACGTCACCTGGATACCGGCTGTAGAGAAAGGTAACCGGGCGGGGGAGGGAGGCAGGTAATAAGATTATAATGTGCATTCTTGTCATGTCATTGTATCTGATCCTTTGTGGACACCGATTTAAGTGTAAAGTTATCCATTTATTAGTTTCTCTAATCATTTTTACTTCAATCTGTATCCACCCACTCTTAAGGGGGGGGGGGCGCGTCCTGGAGGCGATTTTTTTTATTACTAAAATTAGGTTATTTTCACCTTTTCCCTCGTGTTCAG
>JBCAUA010656461.1:0-15705 GCA_038406235.1 Peronia verruculata
CTGTCACATCATATAAACAAAGCCACATGTGAGCGATGTTGCCTCGGCCATGTGACCGATCTCGAAATACCTCATTGTAGACGAATTCTATTCATCATTCTCTCGAATGTACAATTTGGATCAAACACTCTCACAAGTTAAGTATTCAATTATTATTGCTTCTTTAGAACAACATCAACTTACTAAGCTCTTTGTGACTTTATGTAAGTAGAAACACAGATTTTTATGCTAAAATTTGTGTACTAAATTTCATATGGATACTTTCAGTAGTAACCTTTCAAGGGTTTTGTCGCAGATTTACAGTATAGATAATCAAAGCTAATGATGCTGGCAGTCAGTCTTTACATCCTTAGGGGCTTAAGTTCAGCAAATCAGCTTCTCTACTCATGTCTGAGGTATCATATTCTCACGATATAGTCTGGAATCATCTAATGTTATTTCCAGCATAGCAGTTTTGGTAGATGGATGAACAAAAATTTATTTCGATGGAATTCTGGCCCAACTGCCAGATGAACTTTCACATCAAAAGTTACAGTGCACAAAACAGCCTAAGCACAGAGCATATCTGCCCTGAAACATGTTGTTGATCAGTCCACAAAAACAGCGACGCATGTTTTAGTTTTGGTTTGTGTTGGAATTTAACACCACATCAGAGAGATTACAGCTACAATGCCCCTAGCATGATTGAATATGTTAATGTACAGGTGTCAAAAAAGTTGATCAAAGTATGTATAAAGTATAAAACCATATGAGGTAATGCCTTTACGATGTATATAAGGAATATCAAAATGTGATGAGTTAAAAACAAACAAGACTAACAACAACAGGCTTCTTACTTTGACATCCGACAGAACCAGCTCTCTGTCCCCCAGCTGCTTCCTCAGAGCTTCCTGAAAATGCACCGGAGAAAACACATCATTATCAACCCAGTCTGACTTAGCTAATATAACAATTTACTGGGGTGACAACATTGGACTTTTCCCCAATGGAAAACTTAGTTATTTTCATCATATGGTTCTGCCTTTCTTTCTTACTCTCTCTCTGCTTCACGGATCTTCTTTCTTTCTCTCTCTCCTACACTTTCACAAAAATGACAGATAATCAACATGATTGTTTCACCTCTAACAGTTTCAGGAGACTCGTTTTCGCCATTCCAAAGTTTACACCAAAAACAAAACAATTTCATTCAGCAGTGTACATTTCAATGAGAAGCGCATAAGTCCCGTCATTCATGAATTGAACTGTCCTTTTGGTTAACATTCAAGAACGGTTCAAATGACATCAGGTAGATCTTGAACTACCAGCCTTCACAGACTAACAATAACCAGTTTATCATAACATTAAGAAAACGACTTTCCCGACAAGGTTTGGAGAAACCAAAGTTTTGTTTCATGACCATAGAGTTCTATAAAATGACACTGAAAATATGGTGAAACATTAAAAGAAGGTGAAATATTGACACCAGGTGAAACTGAGAGAAACGATTAGGGAACAATGCAAGATGACAAATATGACAGATATAAAACAAATTTTTTTGTACCCAGAGCAAATGAGTTGGAAGTCGCTCTGGGCGATCACAAATTACAGCTATTTTTAGCTATTTTCCAACTCAGAATATCAAATTTTTCTTTAAGATTTAAAAAGGTTGCATTTTCGTTGTCTGAAACGACTAAAAAAATTTTGTATCTCAGTTGGAAAACATTTCAAAACTACCATAACTTGAAATCTTTGGTGCGACTTACGACTCATTCACCCTGGGCGCAAGACAATTTTGAAAAAAAAAAAAAAAAAAAACAGACAAGCACAACTCACAATCTCCAAGACCAGTTCTTCTTTCTCCAGTTCCAGTTTCATCATATCAGATTTGACAGCGGAGAGGTGAGAATCTTGTTCCTTCAGCCTCTGCTGTAGTCCAGCCTGCACAGATACACACACACACATACATGACAAACCACATCATGACCCTGACCTACTTCATCCTGTTCTTACTTCAGTCAACTAACTCTGTAAGCAATGAATTTTTCAGTTGGTCCAAAAAACCACTTTTTCCTACATATATGAGGTACAAAACCAGCATTGTAAAGAAATTTTTAAAAAATCACTTTTGCTCTTTTTATGTAAAGCAACGGGAACAAAAAAAATGTGATAAAAAAAAAAAAATCATCGGGAGAAAAGAAAATACATCTTTACTACATGCTGCATTTATCACAATTTTTCATTACGACTGGTCCAAATGAATAGAGCGAAAGTGATTTCTTTTTTTCCCTCCACAATGTTTCCTTCCACCTGACATGCCTTGCAAAGATAAGCAGTTAGGACGGCTGAAAATATTTCTCACTGGTCAGGACTTCTACCCAATGCTATGCTATCTGACAAAGATCAAATGGGAAGACAGGGTCACAAATGAAGAACTTAGGAGAATGTGTGAAGTTGAAGACCTGAAATCTGTAGTGAGAAGAAATAGATTGCGCTGGTTTGGGCATGTGCAGCAGACAGAAGACCATCACATAATCAGAAGAGCCATGAATCATGTAGTAGAGGGTAGGAAACCAAGAGGAAGACCAAACAAAACCTGGGCTGCCTGTGTTGCGGAAGATCTCAGAGAACTGGGCATCAACGAGGAGGAAACCCAGAACAGAGAGAGATGGAGACAACTCATCAATGTCAAACCTCCCATGGGAGAAAAATGACAAAAAAGGAAATGATGATGATGACTTCCGGTTTCACTGCCATCATGCAGAATTTGTTCGTTAATTATTATCAAATCGCAACTGCCTTGTTGATTCAGTAAAAGTCGGCGGTTGATGGGCCAAAGGTAGGAAAGTCGGCGATGACCAAAAAGTCAGAAGTTTGACATCCCTGAATAAAGCACTGTTCACATATAACTCATTTCACAGGACTGCAACACATCGGATGTTAGTGAGATATCTAGAGGAAAAAAAAAAAAAAAACACATAAGCATTCTACTTCCAAACCTGCTTAAATAAACTTTCAACAATGTCATTAACTATCCCTGCTGAGCTCGGGTTTTGCTGAATCATTTCACAAATGGGACGCAAGTATTCCTCCATGTTTCCTGGGTGATCATTCAGTACACAGAGAGCCTTATTAAATCGATCTAGAATTGGATTCCCTGTGCTGTTTATCTGAACATCAAAGGAACTGTCAAAATCCTCCTGAAGAGTCAAACTGCTGAAATCATTCAGGAGGTAGTTTTGATCTTGATCATAACCATTATAGGGCACATTATCCTGAATAAAAGAGAAAAGTGTCAAAAATTGAAAAAAAAAACTGATAGTATACATAGGCATATATTTTATAGGTTCAACAAAATGAGGCTCAGTTACAACCATTGGAACAAAATCTAAGCTATTTCTCTGGATGAAAATGAAACTTTATTCCCGGTGAGGTTTGTATCTGATCTTCAAAAAATATTTTGTGAAAACGAAGTTGGATGCCTTGCTCACTTATTCATCGAAAAGCAAAACTAAAATGCATAGAAAATGGCATCTAAATAGATCCACTGAAACACAATCTTACTGATAAATTTGGAATGCTCATCAATGCATTAGCTCTCTTTTGACATTTTCAAAACCAATAGGTCATTCTAATTTTTCTAAGCAAACATTAATTATCACTTTGATTCTCTTATCTGTCTTCATTATACATGTACAGATATTTTTATCCTAACAACTCTTTGGCTAATTAAATTTACAAAATTTACAATAGCAATTTACAAAATTTACAATGAAAAGCAATATAAAATTTTAAATCATTCCAATTGCCACCAAGAAAAAAGAAAGAAAATAGTGCTTTGCTCAAATACATTTATATCAGTAAGTTTAACAGATTCTGAACTTACTCAAAATGCTTTTTACATCTACTTAGCAAATTGAGCATGGGCATTTACACTTAAAGCATCAACATCCAGTAGATGAATCAACTGCTTTTGCAAGAACGCACTATCATACTTATTGCAAATGCTGGACAATAAGACCAAAAAAGTGCACGTACTTGATAATATATTCCAAACTGGTTGAACTCTTCTCCCCGAGGCACAAATTCGGCAGCAGAAACAGATAGACGATAGGACTCATCAGCAATGTATTGGGGATTGACATAAACATTGGGCTGGTACACTGCCGGCTTAAATGTAAAAGAAATTTCAAAATAAAAAATGTAATTAGATAAAGTTATGACATACAGAAAAAAACAGCAGTATGGCATTTATTATAAATTAAAAATGTTCACCCTAAAATAAAATAATGGAGTTTCCCCACAAATCAACTTTTATAATAAGACTATTTTTTTAAAAACAAATATTCACAATACTAAGAACATGAAAAACTTATTAGGCCTATAAAAACCAAACTTACTGCAGTGAAAGCCCAAATTATCATTCAGCTGCCAAACAAATCACTTTGACAAAGTTGCTCATTAATCAAAAAGAGAAATCTTTATTGTATATAAGCTGAGCCTTTAACTCCCGATAGAAGAAACCTTTCACCTTTCCAAGATATACTTAGTTATAATCTTAAAATAATACATCAAATTAAAAATTTCCATGTGGACCTATGAGTGCATGACAAAATAAATGTCTCAGTATCATATTCATGTCAGAGTCTACATCATCATATCATCATAATAATATTCAAACTAGCCAAGACTTACCATGTGATCTTACAGCATAGACCTACCTTTGAACGAGGAACAAATTCTTGTGCCTCTGCTGACAATACACTGGGCGCTTGTGGCAGTGTTAAAGGCTCTTGACTTTTGTGTGTACTGCTTGACTGAGATACCTGACTTGGGGGAGGGTTGCTGAAATCTGTGTGCAGTATTTAAAAAAAAGAAAAAAAAGATGAAAAGGCAAACACCGCTATTTCCATTCTCCTTGATTGACAGGAAAGCAGTCACAGTGAAATCTGTCTAATTTATAAAAAGGTTCAATTTGTCCTTGTTTCAACAACAGTGGGTCAGTGCACATGACGAAATTCTCTTTAAAAAATAAAATTAACTTTACAAATGCGCACCCTGTATTTATACAACAGGTAAAAACAAATCCCTACATGCGACGCCCGTGTTTATAAGTGGAGGCTCCTCCTTGTGCTGTGATATTTCTCCGCATGTCAGTTGAACTTGGGATTTATCGGCCTCAGTTTTGTCAAATTGTCAACATAATAAGTATGTGCAGCTCTCCTCCACAAGGTAAAGGAAACTACCTGAGAAATACCATGCCCAAAGATAAAATCCTCTTGAAAGAAGAAAAGAACAGAAATCAAAGGCTACATGGCCCACTCCCCTCGCCAAGTGATCCGACACTACTTTCGAAAGAAACTGTAGGCCTATTATCATGTGAGAGACTATTAAATACATGTAGTCTCTTAGTTCATACAATACTATGCAGAGTCCCCTGACCATTTGACCCACTCAACAAGTTTCGCATTCACCAGCAATCAAGCTCTTGAGAGTACAAGTGAGCTATAAATGCTATGAACGAAAGCTAAGGTAGCGAGTAGCCTATGTATCTCTTTGTTTATCTATTGGCATAAACATAAATACACTCCTATGTGAAGTGGATTATGAGCAAAATCTGTAATGGGAATGGTCTGTGGGACTAGGTGGCACCCATATGAAATTTACATGCCTGTAAATAAATCCCTTCTCCTATCTGATAGGTTCATTGTAAATGAGCGAAAGGGTGGAATTAGAGGAGGGATTAGAGGAAGACATTGGAAGTCAGTAAGGTGGTCAATCTAGGCCTGCACTGTGTCACTCCGAAGCCAAGAACCAGATTGACAAGCCTAGCAAAGTCATGCCACAGGGCATTGTACTTTGTAGCCTTTAAGCTGGGTTGTGGTTCTAGACTGTCTAGAGTTAAAACTGTAAGTCTGTGTCAGAATATGATGAGAAAGTTATGGGAGTCAAAATGAACCTTAATCTGGGACTAGACATCTGGGGAGAGGGCTCCAAATTTTAATCATAGACTATGAGGCATAACCAGTGGCATTAGCATAAATAAGAGAAACACCATCATAAATGATTGAAATCTCTGGTCAAAGCACAGTTCCCATGCCTCTATTTCACAGCAAACACGTATGTACTTACCTCATTACCCACACTTCCCAATTCATGCTGGCGATTGTTAAGATTTCCACGTTAAATTCCGATACTAGTTTATGTACAGAAAGCTGACTTCCAGCCCGGAAGCTTTCTGGAGCTTTTTCGTTTGTTACCCCAGGCCTATCTGTCACCTGCTCGTCGGACCTACAATTGTTAGCATTACGGTGGACTTGCACTGGTCGAGGGTCTCATACATGTTAGCGTTAGGGAGGACCATCACCCGTTCATCGGACCTAGACCTACATGTTAGCATTAGGGTGGACTTGCGCTGGTCGATGGTCCCAGCATGTTAAGCCAGTGGGGTTGTTTTATTATTTGCTATATAGGCCTACTGAACCTGGGGTAACAAACGAAAAAAAGCCAGCTTTCTCTACATAAACTCATATCGGAATTTAACACGGAAATCTTAACAATCGCCTTCATGCTTTGGCCAGCATTACTTTATCTACCTGCTCTTTTTGTTTTTCCATTTATCCAGTAGGCTATATAGTAGGACCATACCAACTCAGGTGTATACCATCGATGCTACTAGATCTAGATCTTCATGTCTTATGATTTCTCAGTAAGCAAATATGAAAAAAATACTAATAAACAAAGCAGAATTTTACAAATAAATTCAGTGCTGTTGCTAGATCTAGATCTAGATGAGAAAAAAGTAATCCAAGTCTGTGTGACATGCTTACCAATCAGCCTAGTGACAAAAAACTCCACTTTCTATACTCCTTGTTGAGAGACACTAGCAAACACAGACTGGCTGAAAAGATATGGATCCAGAGAGTCTAGATCTAATTCTACAATCTATATAGTCTATCTCTAGACATTTCGTAAGATCCTATCTAGATCTAGAATATAGTCTACAGATTCTATTCTACGTCAACTCTGTAGATCTGGATTTTGACTAGATTCTACTCGCTAGATCTACATTTAATATTCTCCAAATTTCAAAGCAGATCTAAGAATGATGAATTTTATAGGTAGATCTAGATCTAGATCTAGACCTACATCTAATAAATCTTCGAGACTCTTAAGACTGTTGGATGTGGATCTTACTCACCAGGCTTTGGCTGAGTCTGTGATTCCTGTTGATTTTTAATTAAACTCAAAACCCTGCTTTCAGTGGCTGGATTCGGGGCTCGCATTGAATCATCGTTTCCAGAAGGAGGTTGATTCCATGCTTGATTGGCGTAGGAGCCATTCCGATCACTTTCGTTCGACGACATGATCCCTGGATAGTCACTCTAATATTGTTAATTATGTTATGTTTTCATCAGCCTACAAGGATGGGCAGCATGTGTTCATCACGACTCTTCCCATTAGTTGTGTTCAAATGTTGCCAGACATTTCGTAAGATCCTATTTGTTTGTTGTCGGTCAAATTTGAACGGGCTAACCTGGAAAATGAACTCAGGATCTACAACGAACCCATAAAAACAATTATTGTCAGAGCAGTGCCAAATCAACTTTCTATAAATGTCTAAGATTGATTTAAAACTTTAAGTTTGACAATAAATGCCCAGATGACATGTTGATAGCGGTCAAATGCAAAACATAGCTGTATACGAAACTATTAAATTTAATTCTACGAACGTGGCTCTCATCCTTGCCAGTTTGGCTACCCTAAAAGGGATTCATGTACTCATTTACACATTGTGTTCACATTGTAACTACATTCACACAAATAGGCCTATATAATAATACGTTGTACTTCCATATATTTTTCTTTTTATTTATTTATCTTTAGATCATTTTATTTACCTTTGTGTTGGTGTAGGAATTATTTCTTTATATCTTGCTTTAACTCATTTATTTTGCTTTTTCATTTTGTCTATATATCTTTATTTAATTTTATTTACATGTATTCATTTATTTATTATTTATTTATTCATAAAATACTTATTTATCTATGAAATATTTATTTATGAAAAATAAATTTACTTATCTATTTATCTATTTTCTATTTATTTGTTTATTCATTTATTTAATTCTTTGTTTCTTTTTGGTAATAGCAGTTGTTGCTGTGTTGAAAAATAAGCCACTTTCAAAACGCAACTTTTCTGTTTTGCAGAAATATCAAATCATTGTAATAACACCTTTGAACCATTCCTCATACTTACGTAAAGATATCAATAACAATATGTTTCTTACAGTCATGCCCAGAGTGTGTTTCAAATACTTTTTCTTTATTATAAAAAATGTGTGACGCATTTAAAGAAAGAGGAGTATGTATCATTGGCAACAACTCTTACTTTCTTTCCCCATAAATAGATCCTGAGTTTTGACCATATGCACAGTCTGAAAGCTAAGAATTTATTCTTGTCTAAAGAATTTCATGATAGATCTAATAAATGGGGTTCAGAGCAAGAATGAGGTATGCAATATTAAAGTAAGTATACCCTAATTACTATCAAAACAAGACTGTCATAAATGATGTCAGAGTGAGACTAATGAATTGATTATCATATTAAGAATGATTGTGTTCTTTCAGCATCAGAATGCTATGCCATCTGTCACAGCAAAGGATTTTTGTTGTTGTTGATATTTATTTTTTTTTTGTGCTTATAATGTATGTATCAGGTATAAAATAGAATGCAAAAGTGAGACGATTTTCTCTCATAATCTGAATACCATACATGTCATAGCAAGAAGCTTTTGAATGACTGAAGAAAACTCTATATATTCATCTATGTAATAATTCATTGTCAGATAAGAATACCTTAAGTGTTAAGGCTTGATGATCTTCAGAGCAGCTAATGTAACATAATATGGTTAGGAGAATATCACACATTTACTTTTAATAGCTTAGTATCTACAGCATGGGACATTCTCCTTCCTTTAATCCCATAACCTACTGAAGTCATTGCAACCGTCTCCTTCCATTTCTTCCTGCCCTTGTTTGCTCTTTGTGAATCAGCAAAGTCCAAGCCAGTCCCTTCCTTGATTTTGTCTACCAATATTTTTCTTTGTCTGCCTCTTTTTTGACTTCCTCCAACTGCACCTTGAAGACTTCTTTTCTTACTGCTTCATGAGAAATTACTCATTACTGATGGATAATAACATAGTGGATGACTACAGATGATATAAGGAATGTAACTGATAAAAACTTCTCTGTTGTTGTTCACTAAGTTAAGACTCATGATTCTGAGATTGAGAGCAGGGAGATCGTGTAGCCATCTGTTTCATAAGAAACCATGTACCAACCATGGCAACCAGCATCTCTCAACCATCCATCCATCCATCCATCCATCCATCCATCCATCCATCCATCCATCCATCCATCCATCCATCCATCCATCCATCCTTCCATCCATCCATCCATCCATCCATCTGTCCACCCTTTCATCCACTCATCCATCCATCCATTCACCCACCCATCCATCCACCCAGCCCACCAGCCAATCAACCAGACAGCCAGCCAGACAGCCAGCCATCTAGCCATTCAGTCAACCAAGTAATTAATGCACTCTGCCAAGTGGTCCCAGCTTTTTCTTGTATACCTCCAAACATATTCACAGGTAAACAGATGTGACAATTATAATATATCAAACCTGTCTTATTTATGAAACAGATCGAAATAAAATAAAGAGTATTTAGATATTATTTATTTAAAATGATTGCTTAATAAGAAAAAAGATATAAAAGACAATAAATACATCAATGTTGTGTGGTTCAAATATACTATTGTTATTTCATAAAATGTGCAACTGAAAAGAAATTCTGTGAATAGAATACAAATGTGGCTCAAGAAAAGTAACAACTTAAAATTAGAAACAACAAAAACCTTCATATAAATTGCTTTCAAGCAATCTTGACAAAGTCACTGCATAACTGTCAGATCACAAATTTTAAAAAGTTAACTTAAAGGACAAAGCACGTCTCATGTCACAATGAAATTTCCTTTGAATTAGGGATCTAAATTTCAGCCTGTTTTAACCATTTCAGACATAAGACAATAATTTGCCAAGTACAAGAGAAACAATTCCATCTTAATAACTTTTAAAGCATGGGATTCAACCTTTAAAAAATGTCCAGTCCGTATTGTTGTGAGATTGGTGGAATGTAAAAGATCCTCTAAAAAGTACTGGGTTTTTTAGGGGGCTATATAAAATGCAATGTAAATCATTGATAAGACAATGTCCCCTGCTGAAGATCTTAGAATCACTGATGCATTATTTAGTGCTATGGGTCATATCTGAGGTGGAATATGAACACTCAATTTCTCAGGAATTACCAACTCCATCCTACACATATTAAAAATGGTTACTCCAAGGTGCCAATAGGGAGGTCTTTCTTCTCATAATAAACCATTCAACTGCGATAGCTCATATTCGACTAAGCACAGACCTGGAAATCCCTGGCAGAGTTTTTTTTTTATTCCCTTGCTAAACTGCAACACTCATTTATGTTAAACATGAGATCCAACAACAATTGTCACCAGTCCTGTGCATTTTTTTTTCTATGTCAATGATTGTGTACAGTTTGGAATGTTTGTAGCTCTGACTAAAATTAAACATGGATTTCTAGCTGTTCACCAGGATGGAACAAATCTACTGACACAAATCTTAAACATCATACCAGTTCAAAACATAATATAATGAGTTCGAACTCAATATTGTGGTAGGTTACATTTTCAAAAAAGTCATCACTGGGGCCAACATTATGGTATATCTCATCATGCTCCAACATTCAACTGCAGCTGATACAGATGGTGGTTTGTATGATATAAATAGATTTGAAGGAATATCCAAATAAACCAGAATGATCCACACTGTGAGAGGTCACAATTACAAAAACATTTTTTTATCTCTGTGGAAAAAATCAGTTATCTGTCTGCCACATTGGACTGACAGTAAAAGATTACATGCATAATCACAACAAATTAAATTTCTGTATTTTACTCAACAGAAAAGAAAATGATATATAAAGGTGAACAATACATAAAATAGCACTGAAACATGGCAATGTTCTTGTCGCAAAATGTAAAAATTTGCTATATACAAAGAAAAAAAAAATGTATATAAACAATATGCCTATTAAAAAACAAAATTCTTAGTTTCATGATCATGGATACTTTTCAGAGTCATGGGACACAAAAAAGACTTAATTAAACTAAATATGACACAAAACACTTCACAGGCAAGATAAAAAACTTCTCACCAAGAGAGTCCAAGAGAATGATATTCAGTATGTCTGCTGCCTTTAGTTTTAGGCCACTTCCCTACAATTACTAGCTGCACGGAAACCATTTAAATGACCACATTGGATGCAGCATAAATATTATTCAAAGATTTCAATTCCTGTTGGCTTGAATCATAAAGATGACATTGTACAATTAATAAGAAATTTCTGGGGACCTCCATTTGACAAAAGACTTTATAGTCGCAAAGATGCAGCGAAATAATTCCAATATTCATAGTGAAAATTACATGAACAAAATAATAAAACATATCATTAGACTGCTTCTGTACAAGAATAAGAAAAAAAAAATTCCAGTTGAAAATTAGAAATACAAAGACAAAAACAAAAAGAATAGAATATATATGCTTACATCTTGCAAATATGGCCCCTTCTTGAAAAATTATATGATCTCTTCCTGAAAAACTGCAAGTCAGATTGCTGGCAAGCTCAAGTAAAATGAGATGTGTTAGCTTAAAAAAGCTCTCTCTTTCATTTCTGTGTTAAATATGGCACAACATATCACAAAGCAATACATACAATTCTTTCATGAGCTCGTCTGCATGTCTAAAGCATTCTTTATCAGTTAGCAGGATAGAATATGATAATACGTAGATAATTCACCTGCCTATCATACTGTCAATAAAAATTACTTTCTAGCTTCCAATTTCACCCACACACCATCCTCAGCTGCCAGCTGCATTTTTGCTAGCTTAACTGGATAGACAGTTTTCTCACAACACACTGGAGTAAAGGCTTGTAGCACGGCAGCCAGTGTCATTTTGGCCTCCATCAGACCCAGGCGCATCCCAATACAATTTCTATTACCTTGACCAAATGGAAGATGGGCAGAAGGATGTCGCCCCTGCTTTGCCTCAGCACTGAACCTTTCAGGTTTAAACTTCTCCGGTTCCGGCCAGATGTCCGGGTCATGATGTATGGCATAAATTGGAACTGCAACCGGCATTCCTTTAGGAATATGCACACCTTCAATGTCTGCATCTTCATTGCACATTCGATCAACAGCAAAAGCAGCTGGAAAAATGCGCATTGTTTCATTGAGACACATATCTAGATAGGTCAAAGTCTGAATGTTTTCAAAGTCTGGACTGTTCTTGCCAAGTTTCTGATCAATTTCCTCTTGGACCTTATGACAAGCATCAGGATGTACAGCCAGCATGAACAGGGTGAAGGATGTAGTGGAAGCCACTGTTTCCATGCCAGCCACAATGAAGGTGAAAGCCTGGGCCTGAAATAGTAATGGTATTCATAATGTAGTTGTACTGATAATCTGAATGGCTAGCACTGGGAGCAAACAATCAAACATTAAGTCATATATTGAGACTGGTGGGAAAGAACATGGCAAGATATAAGGAGGAATCAAGAGTACATGATTGAAAGATAAAGATTTGCATTCATAAATAAGAATGAAGAATAAATAAGACAAATGGGACAAGAAAGTTTGGCAAGATGTCAGTTTGAAGATGCAGGTAAGATTGAAAGACATACCAAGACAAGTAAAATGATAGTGCAAGTGAGACTACATAAACTGTCATGGCAAATAATAAGGGAGAACTGGTATGAAGGAAAAACTTGCTGGCACCAGGAAGAAAGAAAATCTAGTTTTATCTCTAAGGCATCTTTAATCTTTAATCTCTGATAACATGCATATGTAAATAAGAAGTCAATTTTGCAGAACAGAAAATTACAATAAGATATCCACATACATGTAGTTCAATGTTAATTGTTATAAGCAGACTTCAATGAAAGCTCGTTAACTATATAATTACATTTTCTTTTCGTTTTTCTTTTTCCAAACATCATCTTGCCATTGAACATCTGAAATTTTCTTCTCCATTACAAATAACTTGTGCAAATTTCGTAGACAGCTTTGTGTTCCTCACACTATCTGAAAATGTTGTATTGAAAGTACTCAAGTTGTGTTATTGATTGGATCATTCATTTTGCCACTTTTTCCACCAACAAACAATCAATCCATGTATGCAACTCAAAGAGAACTTATATCTTGACTATTTCTATATGTAAATACCTTCTGCCAACATCAATACCAGTAAAATTTCATGCAATGTACTTTGACGAATGAAATTAAAGTTCAGGAAAAAGACAAATACCAAATGTCAGGTGGACATGCTATGAGCATGAAGAACAAATGTTGCATGCAGATGAAACATACATCTAGTAAAATACACAGCCTGACATGAGGAAGATGTTAAATATAAAAGGTACAGAACAACTGGTCAAGGTCTGTAGACCCATCTTAAACCCCGAAATATCAATTCTGTATATGGTTGAGTAAATCAGGTTTGTGCTATCAGCTGTTTTCTTATAATTATTGTTTCTGAGGCTATCCATAGGGAAAATATAATTAATAAATATGTAAACAAATTAGAAACCAAATAAAAAATAAATAAAATAAACATGTAGACAAATAAATCAATAAGTAAAGAAATAAATAAGTGCCCAAATAAACATCAAACAGTACTGCATTGTACCTGCATCTCTACCCTGGACAGTCGACCTTTTGATCCAGCACTTCCCTCAGATTCTTCTTTCTCAGCCTGAATGATCAAATCCAGGAAAGTGTTCACTTCAGAAGAGCCAGTGGCTTTTTTATTATCAATTGCCATGTCCACAAACTTGACAACATCAGCAACGACATCTTTACGGAGGGCATCAATGCCAATCATTGACAGTAGAGTAACCAGTTTAGGGAAAAAAAATAAAAGTAAGGTTAAAAAAACATTGGGCTGGTTTAGTAGTTTAAGCTGAGTAACAAATTTGTTCTGAGGGTCTTTCAGTGAATTCACTTCATAGCCAAAAGCAGTGGCAGCAATGACATCCAATGTGTAGGAAGCAAGGATATCTTTCAGTTCAATCTCCTCATTTCTCTCTTGTCTCTCTCTCAGGTTTTGAATCAGATTTTGAATGTTCTGGTTGATAATGGGTACCATCTTTTTGATACGTCCAGAGGTGAAGGATGGAGTTACGGTATTCCTTACTCGTCTCCACTCTTCATCCTGAAATACAGTCATGCACAAAAATCGTATGACATACAGTTATATATGTGTTTCATATGCATGTTTAATACATACATATTGAGGGTAAAAGTCATGTAAGTCCAAAATGAAATCAAGTTGTATATTCATCTTGAATACTCATTGGAAACCCGCTTTCATTATACAGAGGTCTCCACCTAAGAACCCACTGCCTAAGAGCCAGGTCCGCCTAAGAGTCCACTTCTGCTGTAAAACGGAGTTTTTTTTCTCTGCATTATATCCTGCTGCCTAAGAACCCTGTTCACCTAAGAATCCACTTTTGCTGTGAAAGGGAGTTTTTTTCTCTATTTTTTACCTCTCTAAGAACCTGCTCCCAAATAAAAAACCCACCTAGGAACCCGGTGTCAGGCCAAGACACACGAGTACTTATGATGTAATTTCACATCATAATGTCCACTCGAGAGAAATGCACAGTGTTACATGTGCAGTAAAATGGGGACACGAATGGGGGGAACTGGTCAACAAAAGAGTGGAAATGGTGGTTGATGTATGACTGCATAATCAAGCCACATTGTGGACCAACCTACAGGCGATTCTTTGTTTGACACCACGTGGGACAGCAGTTGTGATTGGCTTTATGGATAAGGAGGTGTAAAGGTTAGCCTCCTGACTGGTCAGTTGTTTTGTTACTTCGGTCAGTCTGTAAACACTTAAGTGACCCATGGCACATACGATTATGTGTAGGATGGTAAAGCAATATCATGTTTTCATTCAACAATAACACAGTACAATTATGTGAAAACTCAGTCAACGTTTAAACACTGGGCATTTTTTTTTTTATTTATAGGTGTAATTATACACTGAGAAAGTAGAGTAAAGTAAAGTAAAAGTACCATCCCGTGACCCCCCGAAAGGGGAAATTGTCTTGGTCATTTCAGACCGCGTCGCCACAGGAATTGTCAAAATACAGATCAGGAATTGTCAAATACAGTGGTCTCCGCCTATGAACCCAGTCGTCGGGAGACAAAAAAAGCGGGCTCTTACTTGTCTTAGGCAGACCGGTTCTTAGGCGAATTGAAAAGTTACGCAACCCATCTGACCACAGATTGTCTTCACTACCATGATTAGTTGATCGTTACCATTAGTTAAAGATTTATCTATGTGAATAAGTATAGCCTTCTTCCCTGTGTGTGTTATAATTACAGTAGATGTAGCAATTCCTGATCTTTTTTAGCCTGTAATTACATCAAAACTGCCCAGCATTTAAATGCCGTGTGAGTTTTCACATAACGGTATCATTATTAAAAACATGATATTGCTATGCTACCCCACGGATAATCGCACGAGTGACTCAAGTGTTTACAGACCGACCGAAGGAGCAAAACAGTTGACCA
>JBCAUA010656572.1:0-10580 GCA_038406235.1 Peronia verruculata
TAGTTGAGGTCAACAATTTGGCCTCTTCTTACTGATTTTTTAAACGGCGTTTTAAATCTGGTGATGTAAACAGTCAGACTTCAATGCCTACCGCGGGTGTCTGGCCTGGTATAGGGACGCCTAGAGTAAGACCAATCTCCACCGTAGTGACTAGATTCTATCCAAAGTTGCAATCTGAGCTGACACACATAACTACACTACCAACCTCCTGGAATCTGTCTGAGGCATATCCGTCTTCCCTGATCTGTCTCACAATGTCAGTCAAACAGTCCAGGTTGTCTGTCTCCAGCTCAGCACACAGTTCCTGGACAGCAGAGATCACGTGTCTCGTTCATGTTCATCAATCAGTCAAACAATACAAACACAACCAGCCAACTTACTCATGACAAATGTCTCCATATTATAAGGATATTAACAAATATAGATAAAAAATTCTCCAATTTTCAGAATCTAAACTCAGATTTTCTAGATTTCCGTTGCTAATTCTAGTAAAACTAAAGCAAACCCAAAACTACAAGCCGTTCGTCATAAAGCACTCACAGCTCCAGTTCTCACTACTCACAGATAAACAGTTATTAGTTCTTCACGGTAAAATTCTCGTATTTTTTATTTTTTTCTAAAACTCGTACCCAACAAAGGGAAGTGATTTGCCTGAGTGAACAATGGTTCACTGGGACCATTAGCATTAGTTGTTCTCTTTGGCAATCCCTTAATACTGAAATTCAATAATTGATGACTACTATAGGCAGGTGCAAATATTGTCTTTGTTTTGCTATCTGATAGTATAAGAAAACAGAACAATGAGGTATTTCGAGAAAAATCACATGACCAAGGATTTGTTTACTTGCTCTGCGCATGGCAGACAAATCTTGACGAATGACAAACTTTCAGACATGTCACATCATATAAACAAAGCCACATGTGAGCGATGTTGCCTCGGTCATATGACAGATCTCAAAATACCTCATTGGCTAATCTTCTCACCCTCAGGTATTGCTGGCACTGGCCCAAGGGCAGGTAATCTAAATCTTCCAGCCGAGTGCTGAACTTTCTCTTGCTGCTGAATGGATCTTTAGCTGGTTTCTCACCTGGAATGCTGCACAAGCAACCATGATAAAAACAAACAGTAAATTTCACATTAAAAAGACCCACTTTTTGAAAAAATACATAAAACCTTATCAGATACAGGTAATCTCTCCTTACTATGTTCCATCACCTGAAAAATAGTTATGATAAACTTTTCCTCATCAAGCAACAGCTCAGTATTTTTCCAATCTTGTTGCTGGGCTGCTATGGAGAACAGATTATCTCTAACCCAGATCTCAGACCAATGATGAACCAAAAACTGAATCAGTTGTAACAAATATTTACCACTTGTGCTTTTATGCAAAATAACAATCCTATGTCATTTTACCCTGTGCTACATTTAAAAAAATAACACCAATGAATGCAACACAAAAAAAAATATATGATAACAACACAATTACATTTGCAGATTAAACACTTTCATTACTGCTTTTTATGTTTTGCTTCAAAAATCCTGGCTTTGGAAAAAAAATAACAACAGATTTCATATGAATTGAAAGAAACAATTCCACCACTGGATTTCAATACTTTCAGCTAATTTCATTTTGCGGATTTCTTCATTGCAGGAAAAGGGCTTAATCAAGGTCACAGAATTACTCTCTCTTCCCTTGACGTGATAATAAATCTAAAGAAATGTGCAAAAAATTAGAAGTAAAATTTTGTACACAGCACTAATTTGAGAAACTGAAGAACAAACAAAGAAACAAGATGTCGGCACTACATTGTAAGTTACCTGATACTGTGCAAGTTGAGAAGACCTTCCAGCTTTTTCACTCTCTGAGCCAGGACTCTGTAATCTTTCAACTCAGGCCTGGATCAAAGGTGAAAAAAAAATAAAAATAATAATAAAATAATAGTAAAAACAACTTCATGGCAGCATCAGAGGTTTTGCCACATAGCACACAATCAGCATCTTCAGTTTTTGTTAGAATGCTAAACCCAATTTTTATTCTTATCACTTTTAGAGTCAATGAAACCAACATTACACTTTGTTCTTAAAAGTTAGCTTTCAGTTCTGAGGCAGGCAGGCTGAGGAAAAAATAGGACACCAGGATTTCTGAATGGGTCTGAAATTATCTGACACTGACCTGACATAAATATTGTAGAAATGTCTGCTGTGAAATGTTGCCTGAAGATTTTACTTAAATTTGGGTTCACCCAAAGTGACAAGGCAGAGATTAATGGGAGACTTTCAGGGCAAATTAGACTCATCCTCCAGTGGTCCAAAAGCCATCTGGCGTATGTTCCAACAGTTGCATTAGACCAAGGAAATTTTTCAATCTTTATGTAATCTCTCTTCACTTTGGACATATGGTTAGATTGAAAAGTGAAATCATTACTTACTACCAATTATGAATTTAAAAAAAAAAAAATGTTGGTTTGAAACAGAGCCATCAAATGGTAGCAGTAATAATACAACGTGATTGACAAAGAAGGTGAGAGTTGGTGATGTCACCACTCAAGACTCCAGCACCACGTTTCTGTCGTGAGATTAACAGCAACAAAACTGGCGATAGCTCATTGTGACATAGCATGTGACATGGTTACAAGAAAAATGACATAATTAATGAAAGTATTTACCAGTCAGACTAACATTTACCTGGATCCCATATCCAATCTGGCAATCTCTTTTTCTTCCTCCAGTGCATGTATTCTTTTGTCCTTTTCCCTCAGTTGTTTTTCATATGACTGAAAACAGGTTGTAGGATCATTGAAAACATGTTAGAAATCGTTTCATAATGACAAATTTAAACACTGCATAAATTTAAATACTACTGCAGTGCTAGTATCATAAACATGCTTTCCAAGCTAAAAAAAATAATAATAATTACAAATAAATTCAAAGAACCATTTTCATTCTGTTTATTATTCTGCCTCAAAATGATTATTATTAGAATCTTTATTGATATAAATAAAAAAAAAAAAAATGAAAAGCACAAGTCAGAGAGGAAGTTCATGGATCCTACATTTCACCAAGACAATAGTCAAACACTGTATTAAATAATTATCAAAATGTTGACTGATTAACTTGACTTCCAACAATAAATTCTTTTTCTTGCCCCTTTCTCTTTTGTTTTACCACTGACATGATTTCTATTCAATTTCAAATCAGATCAGTGTAAAGCAAGCAAAGGGACAGAGACTGCTTGAATCAACTCATTCACACGATAGCGCTCTAAAAATACGAGAAAAATGAATGAACTAAAACAAACAAATAAACAAAAAAAAAAAACAAAAACAAAAAAAAAAAATTATTTTTTAAAAAATAAGAAATTAATCCAACCTTCAGAATTCCTTTGAAACTGCCTGTGGACTGATGGGACTGAGGTCTGTCATCTGTTCTAGGTCTCTCTCCACCATTCCTTCCAGAAGAACAAGAAACCAAGAAGAAAAAAGAAAAAAAGAAAATCATTGCACACGTACATTTATTGATCCCAAAATTTAAAATACTAGTAAAAAATGCAATGGTTTTTAAAATAAGTATCCACATCATCAAAAAGGCAATTGTAGAACTTCACTTCAACACAAATGTAATCCACTAAATCAATGCATGTATTGCTGCTGGACAAACTGAACACAAGTGAGAGTACATATTTATGTTTTGATGAAGCTATAAGTCTTTTCTTTTTTTTTTTTTTTTCTGTATTCTCCTAAAATACTTTGAGGATATTGGCAGAAATAGCTTTTGAAATAGAGATTTATGACATTAGAATGGAAAGAAATACAAACATATACTTTCTTTTCAAACATTTTGTGGATTTGTTCTACATACAGCAATAATAATTTAATGTTAGATAATTTATGCAACAAAACTAATACTAATAACAAAAAGGATAAATGGTGATTTGTGCAAGAAATGCAAGAATTAAGCGAAGATAGACTGTGTGTCATATTGCTCAACAGTCTTCTTAGGATCGACCATTACCTGCTGGCATCCAACTGTTTCTGTAGGCTGTAGATTTGGCTTTCGTATGAGTCAATGACGTCTAAAAGTCTGGAGATAAGAAAAGAAAAAGGCCAATTTAATTCTAGACAATGATAAGGACAGTATGGAGGCGGAGCTCTATGTTCAGTTACAAGAGGGTGCACAAAACACACGGTATCACAAAAGATGTAACAAACCAGATACACACTGTAATAGCCAGATTTGATACTAATGAAATAAGTTGATTTCATGGGCAATATACTGATATATTAATCAATTACTCCATAAGACTGCAAATAATGCTCCTCAGTAGGGGTACTTAAACTGATGTCACAGGTAAATAATAATATAAATATATAGTCAGACCTATGTACAGAGGTTACATTGGGAACAGACTGAACACTCAAACTGATGTATTTTGAACTAAGCAAAACAAAACAAAAATGTTACGAAATGAAAGGTTACTTTTCATTTCTCATAATTTTTGTCAAGCTTAAGTTTGTGGTTATCAAAATCCAAGAGGATTAAGTTTTGTTAATTGTTAATAAATGGGAGCTTTAAAACCATAAAACCATTGTTAGTTTCTGAATTGCCCAAGGATTGTGACAAATCAGCAAAATGCTACAAGAAATAAATTCTACAGATTATTTCAACTCAAACAAAATATATAATTTAAAAGTTCCATTTGATGCAAACCTCCTACAGTTTGGTTTTTGTCAAAACTATCTAAGCAAACAGCATTTCAAATCAAAGTAAAGAATTCACAAATGTTGATCAAACTTGTTTCAAATAACAAAAAAATGTCAGCAGCAAACTGCTCACTGGATAATACCACATTCAACTATAACTATTTCAGATTTAGGAACAAGAAGCATTTACCATGTTTTGGTCAAATGTATATAAAGAAATAGAAAACCACAAAATTTACTAATGTTAGAAGGCAGTTTAGATATTTTATATTCTCGACAAGCAAGTTATCAAGGACAAAACAAGAAAAACTGACAGTAAACTTAGTTAATGATAATATACAAAAAAGCATTAACTATCAACAGCTTGTTTTTGTAAAATGTCTTCAGCCAGAAACTTCAAAATGCTATACTCTGCCAAAAATAATGAACGGAATCTAAATAAATACAAAAACTGCACAGACAGTCGGACAGTCTTACTCTTTGCCCTGGATATGAACAGATGTGTATGGAATTCTTCCAGCCCAGATATGGCGATGGCTTGAACTAAAATGGCATGGGACACATCAATGAGAGACTCAGAGAGACACAGAAAAGAGACTTGTAGCATTAGCCTAGCCAGACTCGGCCTCGACACTCGAACTGAACTAACCTTCAGATGTATCCTAGATGTATCAAGGAGACTATTTCATAATACTTTGAACTGGCAATCCCTTTCAAACAGCAGATTATGTAATATCAAGTAATCATACTACATCATTGTGAAACGTGAACTGGAACTATTTCAGTATAAATATTTATGTCTTTGGAGACACTCTGACAATGGTGGCTTCTTTTCTTGCATGTACTGACTTTCTATATTTAGAGAATAGAAGAACAAGTTCCCTGCAAGTACAGTATTATTTCAGTAATTGTGACACGCAGCAAAGCGTGTAAAGTGACCAATCCATGCTGAGTGTAAATGTTGTGCACTGAGTGCAGAATCACATGTTAAGTGGATACAAACATTTAACGGAAACACATTGAGTGCATGTGGTTATAGTTAGTTCATACCTCTGACAGGGAGAGGATCAAAATCAAAAATAATATTTATGCGTTCACAAGGATCAAACTCCAGAGATAGAGTAAAGTCTATTCTGTTAAAATGAAGAGCTTGTAACACAACCACCAGAAATGATCGTAGATGACAAATAAAGATGCATAGATAGAGAAAACAAGAACAGGAAATATTTTACTTAGGTGAAAAAGAATTATTTAGCAATCATTTTTTGTGCCCAGATATTCAGGTGGAAAATTAACTCTTGTGACCCATGGGTCAGTGAAATCAACAATGAAGTGTCTTTTCAATTTGACGCATTTTCTAGTTGTGTGATATGCATGGAGCTCAATGTGTTAAAGTGCTGGCGGGTATGAGCACTCCATGAGGCTCCACAACCATAGCTGAGACATCACTTATCCCTACCATCATCACAGCTTGCTGGGACAGTTATTTAGGGCACAGAGCAAAGAGGGCAGAAAAAGGAAAGGGAGGAATGCATGAAAACAAAAGATGAGAACATCTCAAGGCAGAACTGCATGAAAATGTGCACGGCTTGGAGGATCTACGAGTGTGGAGAACATAGCGGACTAGAGAGCTGGTGAAAGAATTATCTGTGATGATCTTATAGTCAGTAAGACTACAGATAGGTTAGATCAGGACAGGATAGGAGTAAGTAAAATTACAGATAGGTTAGATCAGGACAGGATACAGTAGGCCAGGATTGCATAGGATAGACAGAGATGGGTAGGATTGGACATGATAGCATAGGATAGGATAGGACTGGGCAGGGCAAAACAGGAAAGGATAAGACTGCATGAACAGGATAGGACAGAGATAAGATAGGATTAGACAGGATAGGATAGGACAAGATAACATGATAAAATGGAATCTGAGGAGCAGGCCTTACAAAAAGATTATCTTACTTTTGATCCATGGCAGAGTGGGCTCTGGCTGTGCGTTTCTTGAAGTCCATAAACACTTGGTTCTGTCTCCTGTTTCTGCGCTCATCCTACAGAACACAAACCTCAGTGAATTATTAAATTGCATCAAAACAAAGAAAAGACAAACTCTAATATTCATGTAAACAAGAGGGAAATGCCAGTGTCCAACAATGACACTTGACCTTTATGTAAAATCTTTTCTGTAGAATACAGACAGACTGCACATAGAAATATTATGGTTCTCCTGACAATGAGTCTAGATCTATATAACTTTATATTCACACAAATAAAAGAGCCCTCTCCAGATGAGGCTGCTTTTGCTGATACTTTCTTTGTGACAACTATCTACAATGAAATCGACTACTCTGAACAGGAAACAGCCTTACCCTCTTAATAAGCATGTGTGTGTGAAACTCTTGTTTGATCTATGGTACTTACTAATAGCAGAACTACTTTTATTAACAAAAAATGCTCTCATCAGCAGATTTTCTTTGAAATGGAGGTGCCAGGACTAAAATTACCTCTTCAGCAAAGACAAGGACTTCTCTGCGTAAACGATCCAGCTCTTTCTCCTGCTCAGCCACTTTTGCTTCAAGCTGTCGGACTTTGGTCGTCATTGATGACTTCATGTTGCGAAACTTGTCCGAATCATCAGCAAATTGTGATGATGAGCGAGATCTGTCTTCTTCCAGCTCCTGATTTACAACACAGTAACAGGAACAGTTAATGACAAAACAAATTATTCCCAGCAATTTTAAAGTTTGGAGACTTTGCCATGGAACCTACCTGAACTCTAGCCCGTGAACACTCCAACATAACTTTGATATCTTTGGCTTTGGCATTCACTGTTTCTGCCTCTTCTGTCAACTGGCTGATCTCTTCCCTGCCACAAGAATCAACAAGGATAGAAGGTCACTCACTCAAAATATAAAAGGAACAAGTTACAAAGGCAAACATCCATTTAATTACATGGCATAAATTGTTTTCAATCAGTTTATATCCAGTGAGTGAAATACAAAGAATACTGTTCAATAAGAATGATACAGTGATAACATAGCTATTTACAAATATGGATGGAAAATATTTATATTTAAACTCATGGCTTTTGACATTATAATCATCCTTAAAATGAATTTAGCAATTTCATTCATTTTACCACTATGCCATCCACCCTTTAAATTTAAATACATTTCATCATTCTCAAGGTTTTGACAATGGTGTTATCATCCCCTTATTTTAACTCAGGTATGCATTATCAAAAAATTACAGATGGATAATTCACTATGTATTCAACATTTACTTGAGATGATCATTGGTTTGAGAAAGATCCTGCAACATGTTGTCCTTGCGATCAAGTTCACTGATAAGGGAGGTAACTGAGGTCCTCAGTGACCAGCTGGACTCTAGATCCAAGCAGACATATCTACCTACAAGACAAACAAACACATCCAATCAAAGAAATCCACTAAGATAAATAAAAGTAATGAAATATATGAATAAGTTGATAATTCACTATCATTCTGACTCATTGATCTAGCTCAACATATTTCAATCTCATATATATTACTGCACAAAAAGGAAGGCATCCTGATATATGAGTAAATGTAAATGTTTCATGAAGTCTTCACTGGAAATAGAGACTGATATGATTGTTAATTTTGTTCATTTGGGCAGGATTACTTTACCTGAATTAAGGCTGACATCTTGAGAGGACAACACTCTGATGGATGAAAGGCCATGCTTGCGCAATTTTCTGTTCACATTCATCCACTCAGAAATTTCTTCCTGAGATATTATAGAAAAAATACCAAACTTTACATGTGTAAATAACTTGTTTTTTCCAAACAAAATTAATGACTCAGAATGTAGGACATTTAGACTACAAATCACACAATACAGTAAGACAGCATTCTATAATGGCGACATATATGATTTATTGAGATAATTAAACATACATGATAGTTGTGTTTCTATTCATTCTCTCTCAAAATAATTGCAAGTGCATGATGAAATCCACTGTTTTGTTCTATATATGTCTTTCATGATTGCTGCCAAACCCATACCCTTGCACTTATAGGAGAGTCTTCATTGTAGGTGTTGTCTTGTTGTTGTTGTTCATAACCGTCCTGGAGAAATAAAAAACAAAATAGAATGAATGAAACTGATTGTACAGCCTACAAATGATGTTTTTATAAAGTGGCAATGATTTGGCTCTAAAAACCACTCTCAGTCACCTGGTAGGTAAAAAAAAAAAAAAAAATGATCAAAAGAAATGACATATTGGTTTCTTCAGAAATGAGCATTAATGTCAAAAGTGAGGAATTTTATGGAAGCATGAGTCAAGTTTTTAAAAATTGTTCTTCAAGCTAAAGAAATATTTTCTATTGATTTATGTCTTCAGCAAATTTCAAACACTAGAAACCAATATGTAAAATAGATATTTGGAGCGCAAGTTCTTTAGAAATAACTTTAACCTGATTAAGTTTGCTAACAAATTTTACTGAAATGTAAGTTCTGAACAAGTTGACACAAGTCTGGAATCTTAGCAGAGATGAAATTGTTGGTTTTGTTAAATACAATCAATTAAGAACAATACTTTTGCTCTCTAACACTGCAATGTGGTCATATTCTTTTTCCCTAATGCTCTGCATTATTCTTTGAGTAGGACAACGCTGATAAAGCTCTTTGTTAGAACTTACCGGCTTCAATCGCCTATGATTGAGGTCCGCCATTTTCGTAAACAAAGAAAAGTACAAAGTAATGTATGAGTATCTGGGGATAAGTAATCGTCACATTTTACTTTCATTCTAATTTTCTTTTTACCACCAAAAAAAAAAAAAAACGTTTGGGGAATTTTCGGACTGAACTGGAGGAGAGTAGTCAAAGACTGTCTTGTTATCTTATGTAACTATGGCCAGAGGGACGGTGCTATATTACTTAATTATCAAACTCCATAGTCAACTTAAATACACTATAGGCCTGAAATTTCGACACTCACTTTTGATGATTTTTTAAATTTTGTCTCACGCTTTATAATATATCACGATAATTCTATCGCTTTCTAATTTGTAATCTTCGGTTGGAAGGGATTGATCATGCAGAAGCTCTTAATTTTTATTAATAAATGTTTCCTTCAGCTCTCTTTACTTTGTAGTGTTGCTTTTCTTTCGTCTTCACTGTTTTTTCTTTTTCCCCCATTGTTCATTTTCCGAACAATCAATTTTTACCTCCCTATCTCGCCCCAAGTTCTGGGAGAAAAGGCACAAAGCTTTGAGTTATTGAGATAGATCTAGATCTAGTAATGATAAGTTTCCTTAGTTTTACAGCTAATATATTACGGCTATGCACCAATAGTTGTTATTCAGTTAAAAATCATGACTTACAAATATCCGAAATCCGAAACTAAACACTTGCACGTCACCCATGTGAAAAAAGGACGCTAGTTTCACCTCATAAAACACCAAGGTTTATCAGGACATGTAATCGTACATTCCCACTAAATCTGCACCAGAAATTTTCAGTAAGTCAGATATCGGCTGGTCCAATACCACTATTACTTACCCTTTACTAGGTTGTTTTACCTCTTGTACGAAAGTTATTGGCCAGCCTCTAACTAGTCTAGATCTGTTGCATTGATTTACAAAGTGTTGTCGCCTGCACTAACGATCCAGATCTACATCATGTAGATCTAGATCTAGAGATCTAGATTAGATCCACATAGATCTAGATATTTAAGTCTAAGACTTCGGCAAATAAATTGTTCATGAGGATGTTCTGTGACTTATTGGACGTTAGTTAAGAGTTAAGTGAAAAATTGTGGTCTCTTGCAATGTATGTTAACCTAGATCTGCTTGTTTGTTGTGGGTGGTTGGGGGGGGGGGGGGGGGGGGGGGGGGGGGGGG
>JBCAUA010656683.1:0-15705 GCA_038406235.1 Peronia verruculata
TCTTGGGGCGGGCAGAACAAAGTGTCACTGTAAATGCATAACACTGATTTGATTGAGAAGAAAACTTAATCTAATGTGATGAAAGGGAAAGCGGAGGGGGGGAGGGGCTCATATGATTTTATACATATATATATATATAAAGATTGCATTTTTTTATTTATTTGTTTTTTTTTAATAGAGGGAAAGGAAAAAGGAAAAACGGATGGCAGATATGAGATAAAGATTTTTTTAAAGAAATGGATGCCTATTATAGAAGGAGCAGAAATCAAAGAAAGAGAGAAGCCATTGAACGCTAGTAGAACAGCGAGAGGCAGATTGGGCGGACAGCTAGAAAGAAGCATGGAGAGAGGTTCCCGTGGGATGACAGGCCCGATAGGGAAAACATGAAATAAATGAATAAGAAATTTGCTAAGATGTAAACAAACATGCACAATGTTATCAGGAAGAGAAAGCAACTGTCAGGTGTCAAGTCACGAAGTGAGGAGTCTGAACTTAAAGTGAACTCTGTGAGTGCCATTACAAAACCACTGTAAGTAACAAAAGTCGGCATGTCTGTGATCTTGTGTAGTTCCTTACTGAGAACTGTCAGCTCTGACTAAAAGTTGTTATACATTGAACTCAATCAAACTTTAGTGTTACCATGAAAACAATTCTTATAGATGATAATTAATCTGCATTTCACGAGGTCGCTCCGAGGGTTAAATCAATGATGTCCTTGAATTGGCTAACTTGTGAATATATAAAACTTAATAATTTGGTCAAAACAACGAGTCATAATTATGCAAGAAATTTCTAGTTGGAACTTAAGGAACAAGTACCCGACATACGGCTACAAGTGGACAGATACATTTTTGTATTCCACGTCACAAGGTCATATGGCTTGACCGATACTTCTAGGGTTAAACCGCTGACGAGGCAGTAAACTGGCAAACATGCGAAGAAATGTTTACTAGTTTAATCAGAACAACGGACAGGAGGCACGTATAGGAGGTTTCAGGTTGGAACTAGATGACCAAGTAGCCTGACAAACCAATGGAGAGGCCCATAGGGCCTGTCCAACAGTTTGCCAATCACTCTCCCTAGGCTATAGACACATCAGTGTAGCTGTTTTTTGGATTTAATGAGGTATGAAAAACAATAGACTGGCATAGAAATCAAATCATCTCCACTGGCATGTTTATACATGAAACAAAGCATTAAAAAAAAAAATCAAACACGAAACCCTACCTGGCTTCATGAAACAGATTTATCCGTATTCCTACACAGTTGACGTATTGCTGTTGTTATTATCATATATACATGTATATCCCCTTCGCCTTCCCTCTATACATTCATGTATCTTATGCCTCACATCCCCTTTTTTAAGATTGTATTTATTTATTTTTATTAATTATATCTCGATAGAATTAAATTGTCTCCGTCTATTTCGTAGAATTAATTCTATTCTCATTCCGTTTCTTCAGCTCGTTTTTTTCCCTTTTCTCACTTTTCTCCTATTCTTCTTCATATTGTTTCCAACATATTTAACTCTTTTACTCGCCCTTCCCTTTTCAGATTCCTAACTTTATTCTTCGCCGCCCCGCCCCCCCCCCTTTCTCTCTCTCTCTCTCTCTCTCTCTCATGTATCATTCACCCCACCACCCACACCCTTTCCCCCTCAAATCTTATATTTACTGTCCACCTCTTTCTTCTCTTTCTGACTGTATTCCAGGCCCCCCTCTTTTCCTCCTCCTTATTTTACTCCCTGTTCACCTTTCTCTCCTCTTCACAGCTCTGATTCGCCCCCTCATCTTCCTCCTCTTCCAGTTATCAGTTATATTCTTCTTTCTCCTATTCCAACTCTTACACTGCGTCCTCCTTTTGTTCTCCGTCTTCATCATTATGCAATAGACGCCTGACACTTACATTGTATTAAAGGTGTTCGTTTTTGTTGGCTTTGGCTTTGTGTATTGTATTTGCAGTATTGCCATTTACTTGCGTCAGCACGAGAGTTCGAGATCAGCATGCATCTTGTCCTTAAGGATAAATATCATTACAGGATACTTAAGTTATTTATCCTAGCAGCATATGTTTGTGTGCCACCCGGCTTTTGTTTACTCGTGTGAAAGCAAAACAAGCACAAGAAGACAGCATTCCATAGCTCATATTCACACACGATCATCTTTCTGCAGTTGTTCATGCTGTTACCTGTGCTATTTGTAATGTGATAAAGTAACGTTATTGATAAATTTCCAAAGTTTTCTAGTAACTTTAAATATATATATAATACATTGACGTACTTAAACAAAATACTAACGTTTTGGACAGATTTTAGGTCAAATCTTATACAACTTGTACTCTGCAGATTAACATGTAAAGATATGATTTTCTTTTTCAGTCTTAAGTTTGCACTTTAACCCTTGTCAGTGTCATATCTTTTTTTAATTCCTTGACCACGAATGGTCGGAAACCGCTCTGCTAGGTCCTCAACAGTTGTTTACATCGCTTTCGATCAAAATCGCAGGCCTCTAGCTAACCTTTTCGGGTTCATTTTGAAATGTTGTCGACCCAATTTTTGTTTTTTTTTATTAAATGTCATCATCATCTTTTTTATAAAATAGAAAAGACAACCGGCAACTAAAGAAATAATTTAAAAAAAAAAAAAAGCAAATAACATTTATAAATAACTTCTTCTTGATGTTGATCATCATCACCATCATCATCATCATCATCATCATCATTTTACAAAGAATGTCTCAAAATTAAGACGACTGGCCCCCGTAACTTATCAAATACACCAGCAAAGTTTAAAAACAATACGAAGAACTTGGTATCGAGTAATAAAGTAAACTATTATCGCTATCATCATCATCATCATCATTTTATAAAAATACAGTAGAACTGTCTGACCGGCAACTAGCAAAACAATTCGAGAAAAACAAATAACAAAGAAATCTATTAGCAACTTGATATTGATGATAAATTCTCTGCCAAATTTTCGAGCCCGCTTGGCTCTTCGGTAGGGCAATAATCATCATCATCATTATCATCATCTACAACACTTTAATTTTCAGTTGAGCAAAGCCCTCTACATGATCAGATGAGTCCGCTAAAATGGTGTGATAAAGCAATATCATGACATAATGAAGCTTATAATGACATTTCATTTTTGTCTTCGTTGCCCCATTGAGCAAATCATTGGAAGATTTGTGGCTTATTTATTGATAATGTACATGTGATGCACATCTTTAACTAAGCTTCAGATAAGAAATGTTTGGGATTCTTTGTGGTAGTATGTAATGTCAAGTGCAGAAATACTCAATATTGTTTGATTCTCCTTATGCGGTTATTTATCACTGAAGAAGAAAATAACATGCTTCAAAGACTATTGAGATTATGTTCTTCTATTTACTTTGACACTTCTCCAGCATTGATGTTTCAGGAGAGCTATGAGGAATGATCGACAGGCACATGGAAACTAACAGCAACAACAACGGCAGGTAAAAAACACATGTCTCACAGTCTTCACCTATCATATGATGGCATGCTGATGGTGGGAGACAGAGAACAGACACCGTATGAACTTGTTGACAGTAAATAGAACAAACAGCGGTCTGGTCCATAGGTTTCTGAAAATAACCACATAAGTGTGCAAGGAATACGTTCCCAATAAGGCAGGCTTTTGGCTATTCTGAGTCTGTGGTTTGAGCTCTTGCCGGTCAAACAAGATGGCGGACGGGGTACATCCCGGCGTCATTTTGCACAGGTGCGAACTGCAGTGCCCGGGCTGTAGTTTTATTTGTTAGTTCATTTATACTTAGGTCACAAAACTATGAAGACCCGGTCTAGTTTTACTTAGAACGCTGATCACCAGTGCTAGAGCAAGATGTTGACTCTATAAGTGACAGAAGAAACTGCTGGAGTGCAGATTATAATTATGCAATTTAGGCCTACAATGGTTAGTCAGTAATATATCTAAGTTTAATTGCAGGCTTTGTTTCTTTTTTCTTTCTTTATTATTTTCTATTATTATTATCATTAATATTATTATTATTATTTTGGTCAGAAAACAATTCCGAGTTTTGGAAATTTGTCTGGGCAGCGGTATGTCCCTTCTTTTTTCAACTACCATGGATTCGTTAAGGTGGGTGACGTACACCTGGATGTCAGATCTTTTACCCTAATCTGAGAAGTCTGGTTGTCTGGCTTTCCAGTCAAAACAACGGAAAAATGTTCCTTCGTTTGTTTGTTTGTTTTCGTTCGTTAGTTTATTTATTTGTTTTCTTTCGAATTTTCTGATATAGAAAAGATTCGAATCCGCGACATTATCATTCAGAAACTTATTTCTAATTACTCGACTACGCTATCCTCTTGTGAATGGACTGGGTCTGCGTCCATTGCAGTATGGATGAGAATAAGGTTTGGAAGTAGAAGACAGAGAGAGAGAGAGAGAGAGAGAGAAAGAGAGGGAGAGAAATACAGGTTATTTAGGAAATCAAATAAACTTATATCCATAGATATCAGAAAGCCAATGTTTTTGCTTGTATTATATAACTCGTGCTTGCTGGAAAAGATTATGTGCACTGAGGAGCACTTGTGCCTGGTAAAAATCGGAACCATGTCCTTAGCAACAACATACGCAGGTGGCCGTGTCTATTCACGAAAAAGCTGAGACAATCTTAGAATTAGAGAACTGGACCAGCCCATTATATTTATCTGTATTGTAACGTTGGAACATTAGAGACGATTTGAAAAAGAAAATGAAGAAAAGAAATAAAAAAGAAAAAAGCAAGAGAAGGAAAAAAAAAGGAAAAAAAAAGGCAAGAGTAAAGGAAAAAAAAAAAGGGTAGAAAGAAAGAAAATAAGAAAGAAAAGAAAGAAAGAGAGAAACAAAAATGGAACGAAAGAAGGAGAGAGGGAAAGACATTTGAGATAAGAAAGAAAGAAGAAAGAAGGAAAGAGGAAAGAAAGAAAAAAGAGAGAAGGAAAGGAAGAAAGAAAGAATGAAAGAGAGAACGAAAGAAAGAAAGAAAGAAAGAGAAAGAAAGAAAGAAAGAAAAGAAAGAAAGAAAGAAAAAAGAAAGAAAGAAAGAAAGAAAGAAAGAAAGAAAGAAAGAAAGAAAGAAAACCCTAAAAGAAAACAAACAAACAAACAAAAAAAAGAAAATCTCTTGTAAACCTGGAGCAAACAGGCGAGCTCTGAAAACCTTCCGTCATATACACACACAATTGACCAAATATACATTCTTCCAGGGGAACAAAATAATAAATCAATGTTAACTAATAGATTTTATGTGAAACTGGAACAGTCATGTCTTTGAGTGAAGATCGTTGCGCTAATCTCGATAGAGGGGACGATCAGTCTTCTATAACTGGACTTATCGAAACAAAAGTAAGGAAAAAAATGTGGACAAGCAAGTAGAGGTGCAAGATTTGTGACGTAGGCACTTCAACATTCAGAAACAATTACAGGAAAGGAGACCCCCTTTGTCACGAACAGGGGCTTGCATAAAGAGGATGTGTTAAGCCTTCTAATCCTTGGCTGGATTATCTCGGCTCTTTTGCCCGTGTTTATGAGATAAGAAGCAACACGTAGACATGGGTAAGATATTTTTAGAGTTTTTGAAATTCCGTCTAAACAGGTCAGGAGGGTTTCATTTCCTTTTTTAACATGTGTATAAGTACTAAATTTTGTTGTCGATATATATATATATATATTTTTTTTTTTTGATGGTGCATACGTGAATACTTTTTATTTATTTATAATTAAATTTTGTCATTTGTTGTTGTTGTTGTTGTTGTTGTTTTTAATTTCATTTTAATATTATTGTTTTTCTTATTATGTTTATTATTATTATTATTATTATTATTTAATCAGTACATTCAAGTAGCCTACACCATAAATTATTCCTACTATCAAAAGTCACTGGCATGCAAACTGGTTACTATAAAAGTCCGTAGCACAAATCATACCCGAATATTTGAGCTTCCGCAATTGACCCAAGAGGTATAGGTGATCGTGACTCAAAGTATCCCGTCGCCTATGAATACAACGAAATCTATTATTTACAGCTTTATCCCTACCCAACCCTCCCCACATTTGTTTTTTTTTTTTTTTTTAAACTTCCCACTATTTTTTTTTTTTTTTCTATGTCCTGTTCCATACACACCTCTAACTATTTTCAGTCTTTGTTTTCCTTTTCATCATCATTTATTCCATATCCTTCCCCGTCTCTTCCAACCCTGTCTCCAACCTCCAACTTTACACATGGCTGTCTCTTTCTATTCAACGCCTACCCCACTTTCCCTCCCTGTTCGTCTCTCTCTCTCTCTCTCTCTCTCTCTTTCTTTCAGCCCTCCCCTCGTCTCCCACTATTTGTTTCACTTCACCTTTTCTCCTCCAAATATTCCTCTTTCTTCCATCTATCCTCACGCCCAGAGTTGTTTCTTCCTTCCCCCACCCTCTTTCCCTTGCCCTGGCTTTTAACATAACACAACGGGAAGATTCAAAACCATCTGTTTCACTCATAGTATGTTCCAACAATTCAGGAGGAGCCTGTGGGCAAGACAAAGTTAGTAAGTACTCATGATGTAGTAACCCATCTGTCTTCAGATAGACAAGATAGCAAGATCATTGAAACAATAAGAGTGGAGAACTCAGCGCAAGGAATTTTGACAAGCATTGTGGATTTACGGAAGCTTGTCACTGTACGAGCACAACAGCTTATAATATATCCGGAGGGAAGCTCCTTAGGTCAGAACTTTAAACGTATAGTTCTAAAAGGTAACCCTAAGCACTAACACTCAAGCCTTTATCCAACGGATGCTTTTATCCCTTCATATCCATTCCTACGCCTAATCATTACCTTTACCCTGATTCTGACCATTGCCTTAAATTTCAATGCTGATTCCAAGAGTGATTTCATAATCTAAATGTCTCCAGTGTATATTCCGGATAAACAAGCCATCCGCATTTTCGGGAAACTTACGGCTTGGTAAGAACAACACAAGACCGGTTCCTTTGGGAAAGGCAGGAAGGACAAGTTGAGAAAGAGAGAGAGAGAGAGAGAGGGTGGGGGTGGGAGTAAGGAAGCCCTAAAGGCTAGACCTCAATGCCTTATGAGGTTAAGAAGAATGAAACAACACTAAATTTGCTTTTTGAAGAAAATAGCAAGAACTGTAGGAAGCAAAACAGGGGGGCATGTTAGAATAGATAAACAATCCCACTCTCGAAACAAAAGACAGTGAATTCGCTGATCGTAAAATGCAATATGGTTAACAGATGGCCCTTATTATTATTATTGTTATTATTATTATTATAATTATTGTTACTTTTATTTTTCGAAATAGGATATTAATTCACATTCATCCTGACTTTTTATTTCTCTCTCTCTCTCTCTCTCTCTCTCTCTCTCTCCCTCTCTTTTCGATCTTCATTTCTGAAAGTCATGAGTAGCAAATACATTGTGTGTTCTTTGCTATCAACAGCGCTCGCCGACTTCGGCTGGGTATGTAACATGTTCTAAGGTTCTTAGCCTGACATTGACACAGATTTAGTATTTCATTCCATGACTAACTGCTCCCATTTTATGGGAGGATTTTTGTTTTGAATTGACGTCTCTTCCAGATGTTATGTTTTCATCTACCTCTGGGTATTCGCTAATTCAGACAACTGCATCTGTGTATCTCACATAGAAAATGGCCAAAACATTTTTTTTTTTTTTTTGGAAGAAAATGTTAGACTGGTTCTAATTTATAATTAGGCCTGTTTATACACATACAATTAAAAAGAGTAAAATATGAAGATTTAAGAATAGGACACACCACTTCGTCATCTTCACCGTCACTAAAGACACTTTTACATGACCCGCTATAAAACAAACAAGATGGTCGCCATTCCGTTCGACCTGTAGACATAACATTTCCTTCAAGGGTATCCTAGAAGTGCGCACCACTCATGTACGCACCACTTGAGATGGGAGAGCGGGAGGACCATCTGTTATTCTTGGGGGATATTGCAATGGATACATGGAGCTGTAAATCTGGGTCACACCTCGTGGAAACTTGAGACCTGTGGCTGAGCATTTTGCCCGAGGCCACCGCCAAGCCCAGCGAGGTATCAAGAACTGAACGGCGTGAGACCCTCTCATCACTGACCTATAAACTGCCGCTGCCAAAAACCACAAGGATTGGATGTCATAGACCTTTTGAACTGGGTCTTTCCCTGACCTCGATTTCTCAGCATGGGGAGATAATTACGAAGATACAAATACATTGTAGACCATGTTTTTGCTTATTTATCTGTATGCCTATCTTCGAGGGTTTTTGATGTTGTTATTGTTGTTTTCCCCTTTGAAGTTGAGTCCTAAAAACACGATGCTTTATATCCGGAGATCTTTCTTTTGTTATTATATACATCATGTACTTAATCTCCATCTTAAAATCAACTGAGTTATCTTTGTACAAGTTTTTTTAAAGTGGATTTTTTTTAATGTCATCTTCTTGAAACCAATGCTCTTTCAAAGTCAGGTGACTCATAACCTGATTTGAAACTACACTAACAAGCAAATTCACGAGCTAACAAAGAAGTAGCTGAAGAAGAATAAAGATTACAAAAAGCTGATGTTCCTATGCCCTCTTCCTTTGATTCAGGGATAGTAGATTTATGGCATAGATACAGTTTGCATTGTGATTATTTGTTTAATAATGCTCTGCTGTTTTTCATATTTACTTGTGTTTCCTTTTTTAATCAGACAACAATATGTAACAGCTACAACAACAACAACATTGAAAAAGAAAATCAAAACGGAACAACAACAACGAAACCAGTCGTGTTTTAAGACATAATCAATGTTTTCCAGGAAAGCAATTTAATGAAAATTTTTACATCATGAGGGAGACATAACTGCTCCCGTTTCACGTTTCCTCTCGTTTTCAAATAAAGATGATATGAACGTTAAATTGAGTAGACAGAGAAAGAGAGAGAGAGAGAGAGAAAAAGAGAGAAAGAAGGAAAGAAAGACAGAAAGAAAGATTGAAAGAAAGAAGAAAGAAAGAAGAAAGAAAGAAAGATTAAAAGAAAGAAAGAAAGAAAGAAAGAAAGAAAGAAAGAAAGAAAGAAAGGAAAAATCATACTTTTTTTTTTTTTTAATTTGACATGTAATCAATACTGAACATGGAAATGAGACCCAAAGTCCCAAAGCAAGAACTTCTCTGGACTGTATGACAAAATCACTATAAGGTAAGATAAGACATTATGAAATAAAAAGATAAGTTTTATGTGTCTCAAAAGCAAACTGTATTCACAGTTGCTGAGGCACAGAATATATGCAAGATACAGTCACACCAACATGCCTATGGAAAAAAAGTACTATGAATGAAAAAACAAAATCATGAAGATGGCTTGATTTGGGGATCTAAACCCTGATGAGAGGTTGGTATTGGAGGAGTTAATATTATATTATTTCTCTCTACCTGATCAGTCTCAGTAACGTTATCGTTCCAAGCGGAAAGTACTCAAATTAGATGTTTGTGATCAAAATAAGACAAGTTCCGTCACGTTGTTTGGTGACATTTCCACTTACATAGGGGTTGTTATCTGGTTCTTTAAGTTGGATCGATTTGGACCATTACTTCATTGTGCAAACATAGGTTATTTCTAATCCACAATGGAGGTGTCCATTAGAATAATATGGTTAGAATTTTAAATTGCGTTCTTTGCTCTCATTGACAGGGCATTTTAGTGCATATTTCCGGCATTGTGTTAGGCAAACCATTCTCTTTCTGAAAATTTGACTGGCTTCGTTTGTATACAATGTGAGTGCATGAAAGTATGCGTGAGGAAACGAAGGTGGAGATCGAAGAAAGATGAAAGAGCAGCTAAAATGTTTAGTTGTTTAGCTGTCGTCATCGTCATCAGTCTGAGGTACTAAACCTCCGCTAAGTATGTTTTGCTTGTCTCAGTTTTTTAGGTCGCCACCTGTGAGTGTTTGAGTGGTGCGGTCTAGACGTCGTAAAGATGATCAGTAGCTTGATTGACAGACTAGACTGGAACAGTAGGTAAAATACACACCTCAATGTGCCGGCATAGGTGAACACAATATGAGGATTGATTATGTAAACAATATTGAAGTGATCAGATTCCATTTGATGAGGAAATTGGAGTTCTTTTGTTATTATTGTTATTATTATTATTATTATTAGTTTAGCCAATGTATTTTAGTATTACTGAAATTAGAAATTCGGCGCTGCATATGTTTCTTTGTATATTACTTTATTGGAAAAGGTTGTGGGGGGGGGGGGGATAAATACATGTATTAGGCCAGCACAAGGCTACTCTCGTAAAAGTGACAGCGCACGTCAGGTAAAGAGGAAAAAAGTCTACCTAATGCTACACCCGTTTCCCCTCCTGATATATACATCTGCACATCCACAATTTGATTGCTTGGGAAGCTCATACTTTTGTTTGTAGACCGACATTTCACACTTATTGATTTAGATCTATGTTAGTTTGAATCACAATCAATGTACACAAATTTTGCACATGCATTTTACACACTCAACCAACAGGAATCACCTCCAGAAGTGGAAAGTACACTTCGTTTTTTTTTTCTTTTTCTCGTTCCAACATTCTTCTGTGTCTTCTCTTTTCATTGTAATATCGTTTAAGTTTCCTGGCACACTTTCTTTAGCAATGTTTATTTGGCAGGATCTTTTTCGTTTAATGTTTGTATATACATGTATATGGTCTTTAGACGTAATAGTTATCAAATCTTATCTCTACTTTGTTTGTCTATTTAATCCAGTTTTCAGTCTTATTTGGCTAATCATAATATTTATATACCGGGGTATAGGTAAAATATACACAGAGACATATGCCAACAGTCTCTTTCATTGTCAGCAGAGAGACCTCTGTCCTGTACAGAAGCTGTAAGGAATCTTGAGAAAACATACATGGAAAGTAGAGCTGAGATGCCGTTGACAGCCAAACATAGGTCCTGGAGAGTAGAAGTAGGTCGAGCGTGATGGATGTGGTGGTAGGAGATGTCAGTGAGAGGCTAACGACGATGCAGGTGAGTGTGAGCCACCAATAAGAACACATAGGAAAAGAGAAAATAGAAGGAGAGTGTCAGTGAAGAGGAAGATGGGGTGGAGAAGGAAAAAAAAAAGAGTGGAAGAGGGAGAGAAAGAGAAAGACGACACTGTATTATTATAGAAGGAGAAATGCAGGGAGTGGAAGAAGACAGAAGGATTGGGGAAGGGGCGGGAGACAAGAGAGTAGAGAGGGACAATGAGGAGAGAATGCTGATTTGAAAGGAGAGTAGTGAGAAAAGAGGGGTTCATTTCTCCACTCCTTCTCGTGTAGAATAAGATAGATTTTTATTTTTTCATTTTTTTTTTCAACATATTATTATACTCTCTACGAAAGTAAGGTTATTGTTCAGCTGCATTATGATATTGAGAGAGAGAGAGAGAGAGAGAGAGAGAAAGAGAGAGAGAAGGAGAGGGGGTGAAGATGGAGAGAAAGAGAGAGAAAGAGAATAGGAGAACGAGGTCGGGGGGTGGACGCAGAGAAAGAGAGGCAGCGATGGTCCTGACGTGAGACGAGAGAAAGAGAAAGAAAGGGAACGATAACGTTCTAATTTTTTTTATAGCCTGGCTTGCCAACAGTCAACATCATATTCTTCCTCGGTTGGCGAAACAACATTTAATCATAATAATGTTTTCAATTCTTTTCTTTTTGTAAATAGAAAAATGACACGACAAATTAATTTACCATCGGGTAAGAGGGCCTGGTTTAATGAATCATATCATATTAGGCCTCAGTACTTTGACTCTTTAAAGTGTCATAAGACTCCTCTAAAATCAAAGCAGAGATAATAAGACTGGTGCAGTTTTAGAAACTAACTTTTGGGGTGAATGTGTGACATAAGAATAGCCGTGCTACAAATACATAAGACAACTGAAACTTGGGTGACTACTTTGAACAAAATATAAAAACCCACCATAAGAATACATTGACATAAGAATAGGATCACTTAGCTTGAGTGTAATGCGTGCTTAGGAGCTCTGAAAGAAAGAGTAGAATTTTTGGACTGTTTGGAAACTATATCTGGACAGCGGCATTTCTACTTCTGAAACATCGTTTAAATGCCAAAGGTTGTTTATAAGCGTGCATTTGAACGGCGTACTTACGGACCTCTTAATCATTTCGATAACCAAGAGGCCCGAAGACCGACGAGATACTTACTGATAAAGCAGGTTCGAATTAATTCTTTCCATTCCTTTCCTTGTGATTCGAAACCCCGGCACGTTCATCAACAGGCAGATACCTGACTACTTTACCAGGACCCCTCCTCATACACCTCCCCCTCCCCAAATCTCTCCACAGGAACAATGGAATCTACCACACCAGTTTATGGCTGTCACTCAAGTATTCAGCTCATCCGGTGACAATTAGAACTTATCGTCTCCGGTTGCTAAGGACGCTAAGCCGCGGTGGTATAACCAACCTAGGGGATGGGTCCCGATAAAGAGAGAGTGATAACTCTTGCTTCTCAACTTTTCTCAGCTTACTCTCATTATCGGACTTGTCAGGTCTTGAAGAGAGTGACACTGCACAGTTGTCCACACCTGCCACAGTAAAGTACCATCTTGTCCTAGTATCTGTTACCAATTTGCTCACCAAGTCACCCATACCCCTCACATTCTATTCCCGACTTTTACGACCAGTATGACACCCCCACTTTCTATAGGTAAGCCGCCGGAAATTAATGTCCGTAAAACGATATGCGTTTCCATGCAGCATTTATAGTGACAGAGTATTTAATGGATCAGTGAAATCAGAAATTTGAAGTGAAGTCTGCAAGTTCTGTCCGAAAAACAACAACAACAAAAAAAAAAAACGAAATAAATGCGAAGAAAAAAAAATACGACTACTACTAATAAACAAATTTTAAAAAAGTAAAGTAAATGTACTATTCTTGACCCCCAAGAGGGAAAATTGGCTTGGCCATTTCAGACGTGTCGCCGCAGTGCAGCGCCACTGTACTTTCCCCGATATACATCGGGTACCCATTTTACAGATGGGTGAGCTGAGGAAAATTGTGTGTTAAGTATCTTTCCTAAGGATACAACGTGCAACCGTTGGGATTCAAACCACCTACTTCTGCTTCCAAAGGCCGCAGCACAAATCACTGAGCTAACACGCCACAATAATATAATAATAATAGTAATCCTGCAGTTTCAGTTAAAACAGAACCACCAGTTCCTTTCCATTGACTCGTTTTGCAGACCGTCCGATCGCACAGTGATCCAGAGTCTTACATGAATCATTTGCATCTAGTATCTAGCTAGATCTATGCTTTCACCAAAAGGTTTCATGTAAACTCTTTGGCTGTCATTCGGCTTTAAATGCATACAAGAGAGTTTTGATGCGTAGCCAAATCGCATCTAGAAGGGATTTTTTTTTTTTCGAACATTGTGGGGATTCTTTATAACACGTATAATTTATCCACTAGGCCTCTTTAGGCCTTTTAACCTCCTGCAGAAGAGTATCTCGTCACAGGACCTCGAACATTTCTGCCAATATCAAACAGGCTCGGGTTTCCATATCTCTATTCAGGGCTGAGAGACTGGAAAGCAGATTAAAATCGAGTTTTTAACTTCGTCAGAAAGTATATTAGAGAGTTTAGAATTTGATCTCAAAAGCAGTCTCATCAATAACAACAACGACAACATCAACATCAACAACCCCCCCCCCCAAAAAAAAATAACAACAACAACAAAAAGCAAAGCAAAACGAACAAACAAAAAACTGAGATTTAGTGACATGACCTAAATGATTATTCATAGGGCCTAGGGATTACACAAAAGTGGTTGGCCATTCGATATTCAAGCTTCTCTCTAAATTCAGCTGCAGCAGCAGGTCGTCATCGCCTTTAATTACCAACATCTTGGCGTCTAAGTCAAGTTGGAACGAAAACTTGTTCTCCAACAGAAAGGGAAATGAATCGCTTTTAGTATGATACCAATAACTCATTTCGCTAAAAAACCGACCGACCCTTGAGTTCATCATGTTGTTGCATTCTCTATTATGTTGTAAGAGGGAGAGATTGCAGAAACAAACTGACAACTCTCTGGAAACAATGTTTTAGAGGAAAATGCGATTTGTCAGTTAGGGATTGGTTACAGTCTAGCTACCTAATGTTTCTGCTCGTTGGCTGACAACTGTAATAACGAACTAATATCAACCCTCAAAGAAATGAGTTTGTGGTGGGAGGTGTTTGCTAGCTGCAATGCTGTAGGGTACCCCTATTGATAATGCTGATCGATCTCTGAAGTTGCAGGAAAGGTTGGTATGAGGGAGGGAGGCAGAGGAGAGAATGAGTGAAGTGTGAGGGGAGGGAGAGGGGAGGAAAAAAAAAGTAAAGTTCAAGTTCCTGCTTGGTGAAATGGTGGACTGCCGTCTGGTTTAGCTAACGGTCCCACTATTCCTCTTTTCTTTCTTTCCCACTTTTTTTCCTCCCTTTTTTTTTTCATTCTTTCTCTCTTTTTTATCTCCAGCATACTATGTAGATAGAATATGAGAGGTACAAAACAATGTTGCCAGGGCCAGAGGTCGTTCTCCCGTCAACTCACGTGGTACCAACGCTCGTGCAGTGATTAAGATCCCTAATTGGCGCCACATGAACTGGCTTTCGCTGCAGGGCCGTAGGTCTCAGTCCACCTCAGGGTTGCTGTTCTGTCAACCTCAGAATTGCTCTGCATCCTGTCCCCTCAACCGCTCCCTTCCTCACCAAACCGAATTACACACTTTCTACTTGTCAGTCTTGTTCAGTTTTATCACATTGTTCTTTCCCTCCAAACTATTCCTGTGTCCAATAGCTTTCAAGAATTTTATGGTATAAACAAATATTATGTAGCTTAAAAAGATGAAAATATGAGTCACGATGGCACCCGAGAGGCCCAAACAGAAGCTCTTCAGCTTCATAATTTGCACTATTTGTCAGTTTAATGATAATCTTGTGTTTTATCTGGATCAGTCCTTGTATAGTTGAATGCACAATGTTATTCATTAGTCTTTTTTGCAACAGACAGCCATCGTCCTAAGCTTTACGTCCCGGCCTTTACGTTCTGGAATCTTTTAGTGCCTTGAGTGGTATTCTGGTATTGCTGTAATTTGGCCAGAGTTTTGACCTTCATGCATTCATTACTTATGAGTACACTGCACTTTGCTGGTGAGTGAGTGCATACAGAACGATTCGTCTCCCACAGTGCCGTGTATAGTAAATATCAATGACTGCTCTCTCTCTCTCTCTCTATCTCCTTTTCTCGTCCTCCTTTCTCTCTCACATATTACGCACAAATATCACGATCCTTGTTTTTCTAAGTTCATATTCTGTTCCTTCCAGTTGGTTGTAATGGTTTCAACATATCGAGATTCCTTTGCTCTTCCTCTTCCTGTTTTCTGTCTTACATTTCCCCTCATTTAGTATGATATGGTGATATGGGCATCAATTCTGTATGAGGTGTTACCCGGCGGGTTGTCTACGGCCCTGAATCTCCAACCCTTTTGCCCTCAACACCGACTGCTCACCTAGACCTCAACAACAACACTTTCCTCTCGGGTTTTGATTCGTCTGTTCTCGCCTCGGGGGGGGGGGGGGGGGGGGGGGGGGGGGGGGGGGGGGGGGGGGGGGGGGGGGGGGGGGGGGGGGGGGGGGG